>JAOBRC010683118.1:0-17628 GCA_027575255.1 Scolionema suvaense | reverse complement strand
TGGGAAGAAAAAAATAAGACTTCACATGTTTTCCCTGTGTGATAAGTATCTTTTAGCTGAGCATAATTGAATAAAAATTATATAGTTTATACTGCATAGTCTTGTTACAGAATGTGTGTATATGCCTATTTGATTAGCTACTAAATGCTATTGCTGGCATCTTGTAAGTTCATTGATCATTGCCCCAGGGTAGGCGCCTTACCATAGCTAGCTATATAGATCCAGATCATGTCCCTGCCGCTGCCCTTTACCATATTTAATCGCGTATACATCCATGAAGAAAGGACAAGAAGTTTTATAGCATATATAATTATATAAAGCTATTCAGTATTACTGATTGGGTACTAGCTACCTACTGCCCTGATGTTTGATTGAGTTGGGAGAAACCACAGTCAGAGTCACAGTCCGAAAAAAGCCAGTGAACAACACAAGAGAACTACACCTAAACTCTCACTAATGAAAAACTTCTTAAGTTGACCTTCCCCTTCTCTTTGCTTATTTCCTGTCGCACAGGTATGGGCAAAACGATGCGTTTCATTGCCCACGGTCGATAGTAGTCTGCAGTGCACAACCGTCTTCGTCCTGTCCGCCATGATGTGTGTTTTTCTGAATTCCACTTGTGACGTCATCAACTGACTTCCAAACCGACGGTCTTCCGTGGGCCGAATTGTACATTTTGCATATCATTTTTGCCCGCCGTGATTTTTTATGTCGGATCAATAATTTGAAAATTATGCATAATTTTCGCTGAACGGCAGCCTTAAAATAGTGCATTGTGAAGTGAGACCATGTTTTAAGTTGACAACTATGATTATTTTGTCTGTCATTGGTCCATTCCACTCAAGCTTTCTCTCCAAAACCACTGTCCAAATTGGAAGTCTGTAGCTTAAGCGGTTCTTGAGATAACGCCGCCGCCATATTTGCCTAATTATGCGACTTTACAGCATTAATTATGCGCATAACTAATTTTTTAGTGACGAGCTGCACTTTTTCTGACGCATCATTTTATTTTCTTTAAGCTAGGGTGGGAAGTCAAGTTTCAACCATTTTTTTTATAAAAATCCTCATATTTAGTGTATAACCACCTTAATAGATATGAAGTGGATATACGGAGAAGTTGCCTACTGAGATCGGTAAATTAGAAAATCCAAATATCCAAAACCCCGCACGTTGGTAGCCATGAAATATACGGACTTGGTATATTCCCTGGTGGTATCTGCGGGGTATCCAAGGATATACGGTGCCCTGCCACGCTCGTGGTTCTGGTGATATACGGGTTCCTTATATTCCTTGGTGCAAGAGTGATCCTATCTATAGGATATCCATTCCCGTATATCTCCGCTTACGTTAGGGTGCCGGAATCCACACATGCCCGTATATCCGTTTGTATTCCAGTTATACGGTAGCATACCGGCAATAAAATCCCACTGGGTGCTTTGACGCAGTGTACTTTCTGCCTATATTACAAATCATGGCCAAATTTGAGATCAAAATATTTAGTGGTTATGGAGATATGGTACTTTTTTGTAACGGCTGTTGGCTCAAAAAGTGATAATTTTCAGATCTGATTTTGAGTGTTTTTGGCTTATAAATAAGGATATTTAGCTACTCCATGTATATTACAGACTCTGAAGCTGTAATACAAGTGTTTTTGGTACAGCCTAATAGAAACCGTTAAATTTGCATTTTTGGGCCAAAATTAGCGAAAATCATAATTTTGTGATATTTTCCATAAATTATCACACCACCTTTTGTATTTTATGACGTAATAAAAGAACTAATGACGTCACTGACTTTTAACGCATGCAAACGTGATCAATAGGAGTTTGCTAACATACATGCCAAGTTTCATTGCTATTGCTTAAGTGATTTGGGATATAGGTAGGGAGGCCCCCAATGATATTGAACGCGAAAAAGCCCATGTAAAGTAGGGTTAAACGTTCACAAGTTTGTGATAAACTATAATTATAGAATTTCAACTTGCTTTTCTATAAGATTTATTGATAGTGTATTATTCGCCCGGCTCGAATTTGAGAACCTTTGAGAAACTTTTTGCTGATGTCACAGTATCGGGGAAAATTAAGGAAAATCGGGGAAACTGGGAAAATTTTGCACAGATCACAATCTAAACTTCTAAAAGGAAATGAGTCATCAAAAAATCACCTATCCACTAGTCACCGCGAAACAGATTTGAAACTAAACGTTGTGGTCTACCTTGGAAAACCATTGTGTCAGACCTATTTTATATCGGTTGCCTGTCACAAAATTGCAGTATCTTGAGAATTAGTCACTTGCTATTTGTTTTTCTACACTCCCTGATAGATTTTCGTAAAATTCAATAGAATCTAGCCATGTTGAACAACTCCACAAGCTTTTACAGAAAAAAAACTACAGGGGGGAATCTGCCCCCCTACCCCATATTCTGTAGGGAAATAACAGATAAGACCGATAACACACATCGTGCGGTGTGCCTAGTTCCATGTCTCGCACTGATGGCGTCACGCTTGACTGCACAATCTATTGTGCTCGTATCCAAACAGCTCGATGTTTAACCGTTTATGGTAGCATTTCACGCAAGCTATTGTCTTGAATATGTGCGAGACATGGTCCGCTGTAGGAATTTATTGACAAAGCCTTATGCTTTATTGTTAACCTACCCCTATCTCTAATAAAAATCGTGGAAATTCATTAGCAGACTTCAGTTAGGCGTGCATACACAGCAGTGATAACAACTGAAACGAATGAAAATGGATATCCTGCAGAAGTTTCGATTAGCTGGTTTTATGAAATCTCAGAGAATTGTGCTAACCATTCCCCTGTCCCACCTCATAGTAGTGTTGCATTGCTGACAAATCTACAATGATTCTTAAAAATCCTCACTTCAATTTGGCAAAATTATTATGTCAATGATTGTAGGTGTCTGCGCGTGACCTTTATTGGAAGCTGCTTCTTCACTGAAAGGCAACGTGCAAACAATACTTTTATCTGATAGCGGGTGGATTGAAGGTTTAGACCATGCTTGCATTATTCATAAATCGATAACCAGAGTATTGTTTCAAGCGTGCATGTGGCCTGTGGGACTGAGGAACTGCGATTTCGTAATCAGATGCAATATCGAGAGGGTCATAGTGAAGTGAAGCTGTCACGTCTGTGCAATCTTCGCGATTTTTTTATCATTTATAATTAAACTGTTTATGTTTTGAGCTATACATATCTCATAGATCGTAGCAGTTTCCTTCTTACGACCGCGAGTAGTATGCACATTCTCAGCTACGAAAAAAAGTCTAATACTAAAGTATCCTGACAGATCGGTCAAATTCCCCTACAGATATAGCCTAGCCCTAACCTCTTTCTCTACGATTGTGCAATTTGTTCCTGAAGTCGGATATAAATGTGGGGCTAAACAGAGACTGCTGACCAACTGCTGATTACCTTGACTAGTACAGATAACGCTACTGCCGTCAATTGAGGGGAAATTTGATCTACCAAAATCTTCCTTGATAGTAGTCCAATTAGGAGGTACAACCTTGAGTGTTTTTTTATGAGCATCCGATACAGAAACCGCATCCTTGCTGCGCTATAGCCTGATGTTCTTAAACCTGTTCTTCACTGGTCGAGGGGGAGTTAACCTCCCTCACAAACAAAAAAAAAACTAAATATGTAAATAATGTTAAACATTGCCAGGCTGAAGGCTTGGCAATAATTTTCAGCGATCGAAATTTATGTTTAAGTGCTTTAGACAACTTTCAACTATATAGCATGCTCCGCTTCAAAATTTCATAAAACTCAGAAAAATACATTCTTTATCAATTTTTTTTAACTAAGATTAGTTGTGCTGACAGACCAGCTAAATAAAATAATATTTTCATGAATGCGGGCACATTCTTCGTCTATGAGAGGTAGTAATATACGTTTGAGGCTCATCGTTCTTACGTTTTTTTCCCAATTTTCAGGTTAAAGACACAGGATCCAAATCCAATAGAATCGTTAAAACTTTGAGATTAAATGTTGAGGCTAACAGTATTGCCACCAAGACGCTAAATCGAAAGTACTTTGGCCATGTGTACTACCAAAAAGAAGATATGTTTGTCTTTGCTGTTAGTTCTTAAATTTCGTTATCCACCCTTAAATTGGTGGTCCTGGTCTAATCCTGGTCTAATCCTTATGATTGCCAAAAAGCATCAATATTATTTGAAGATTGAGTTATAAGCCTATGATATCCATGTCGTGGTTTCTTTCACGTTGAATACGACTAATTTTGCTGAAAATAATCAAATTTATTTTCATATCATATCCAGCACTTTTAACTTGTTCTTTGTTTGATCTTATATCAGAAAAACACTACTGGCTGAAAGTGTGGTCATCTCTAACATGGATGTGTTTCTCGTTCTTTGATCTATATCAGAGCAAAACGTTTTTGAAATTCATTTTCGATCTCTTAAAGACTGTTGGGCCGGGCCGCAGCCTCACTTTGATGCGTTCGCTTGCTCAGCCAGTTCATGCGCAGATCACAAGACAGTTTATGCAGCTGGGCGACTGAGTCTAAGACAACAGATCTCGCAGCTATGTTTACATTGGTTAAACCACACTGCGTGAATAAGATTCATACTAAACAAAGCATATCCTGCATGAAAATTGTGATCTTTTGGCTTCAAATCTTTGTTATTGGATATGAGAGAACAGGTACATGTAAGTCGCTGCTTTACAAGATAAAATTCATATGAATTCGATTGCAGAAAGTTTTGTCGTAGATTGTTTTGATCTTGGAGATTCGGCCATATTTGTTGCTACACCGCTGGCCAGGATTTCATCCGGCCCAAAAGTCATTAACTTCGCAGCTTTATCGCAAAACTTTATAAACTTTACTATAAAAAAGGCAATGTTGTTCTTAACTTTTAGGTTGAAGAAAATACTGGGTTCATTTTTAGACTGCTCTCAGTCTTTAGACAAATTTGATTCTCGTATTCGTATGCAACTGGTCTTATAAAAATAAAGAGCGTATCATTCAAAACAAGAAAGCAACGAAATAAATGGTATTTTTATATTCATCGTTTATAACAGAATATGATTTACAAACTTTGAATATCTTTACCATAATAAGAGCTTTTTTTCTTACTTTCTGGCTTTGAATATCGGTATGATATCAGCCTGACACTTTTAATAAAGGTTTCGTTCTTACGTCCTCTCCTGTAGGTGAAGCTTCTTGTGAACGAATCAACGAATCTCCAGTTATCCCTTTTAACCCTATTTACTTTCTCCTCCGAAATGGTTTGATAACTTTCGAACAGCTATACATATTTGTCTAAATCTTAGAAACTGCTAATATTTAAGAAGCAGAAGTTTAATTACAAGGCAATGTAATGGATGGTTTCAAGAGACGGATGTTAGATAGAGAATAAAATTTCTACAAATAATGATTACTTTCTATTGGCATAGGCTATTTACCCAGGTTTTGTCATGCTCATAGCAGTTTTAGCAATGGTAAGTCAAAATTTGGGTAAAAAGTGGTCCAGGTACCTGTCAAAATGTCTCGAAGAACTGGAAGGACGAAAAACTTCGAAATCGTACTTATTTCATCTTATAGCCCGTAAAAATATATTAAAAGTTACAAACTTGCAGTTCTGAAGCTTGTGCCGTTCAGGAAATATCGCAAAAACTTTGCCAAGAGGGGGAGGGGGTGGGACGGGGCAATTTTAGCCCCCACCCATCCGCCCCCAGTGCTAATAGGGTTTAGAGTTAATCCGCAATATTCCGACGATCGACTGTGCACGTCTTGTCCACAACAGGTCCGTCAAGCTGTACAATTTAATTGTAATAATGATCCGTGTACCACGGAAAATACTAAAACTAAAACTAAACTCTCGAAAGCTCTTGCGCTAATGTTCTATCCCAACACGTTCTGTTAGTGCAGATACCAGTAAGGAACAGCATATTAGTACGATGTCACTTATGCAATTGTAACCACCACTAAAATAGTAGGGTAGAGTCTCAGCTTATAAAAGGGTTATGGATTTATTCCAACATATGGTCGGTCCATGCTATCCTTAACCAGCATAAAATGCTCTGCAGCTAAATTTCATAGCATAGAAAATTAGTGGAGATTGCTATTTAGAGCTTTATTGAGTACAAGAATTTATTCTCGGCGCTGACTTCGTGCATTCCTGCTGCGTTATTGGGGGAACGATCAGAATAATCTTCGCCGCTAATCTTCCAAAACGTCCATGCATATCAAGCTTACCTTTAGACTAGAATAGATTCTCTTAATTTATCACTCGTTTCAACTACAGAATAGTCACTGTGGATGTCACTCGCCGCAAACGTATACATGCCAACCGAGGGAGAAAGAGAGAGAGAGACTAGTGCACTTCGGCCATGCAGTAGCAGCGATGGATCACAATAGCCTATTCATCGCATGCTAAGGGGCTGAGAAATGTCACAGACATCGCCTCATTTGCGGTATTTTCTGGTTGGCACATTTGGCGAAGTCCTTAATTACTAATTAAGCGAGCCACTTTCCAACCCCTTACAATATTGATGTCAAACAACACAAAGCGTGTCTCATTGGCTGCAATTAAATAGCGCGGCACAGAAAAATGCTAGTTGAGCTATATTTAGTAACCCGGAAATCTGGCTCAACGATGGGAGAAACGTTAGGCGGAAAATGTGCTGCGCGCCGAAGTATTCAGGTCTCCCTATCAGTTGTCAATCTGCGGATTATTCTAACCAGGGTAGCGCTGGGCAGTGGTATGGTGCAGGATATCGCTCGGGAGTGTAGGAAAGGGAGCCTGTCAAGTCTACCTTACCTTCACCAGGGTAATATTCTAAATGAGATGGAGCTAATTGCGATTTAAGGACTGCCTCTTATTTTTTCCAACTGTGTATTGCAATGAAGCATAATGACACATTATGAATCCGATTATAGAGAATGTCTACCAGTAAAATGAGACCCCACGATTTTGTACTGAGGTGCAGGCTTGCGTGTGTGTCGTCACAAGCATCCACTGACCCACGCCAAAGCAGAATCAAGCAACCAAAATTAAACAAGTGCCGTCTAGGAACAAATCTGAGTTTCTAGCTAGGCTCATCTAGGTTTTCTCCTTGTGTGTTCAATAGCTATTTTCATGGCAGAGAAAACTACTTCAGAAGATTTTTTTGCATGGATTAACTTTTGCAAATTTTACGACTTTTTGCTAAATTCACAAGATTAAATAAACGCAAAATTTATGAAGTTGACTTTTCTAACGCAAGTAATTTGTGCATCATTAATCAATAACAATGAGTTTGGACACGTTCTTTCTCTTAGTTTGCATGTTGATAGTTTTCTCTTTATCTTTCGTTGATGCGCATTCACTAAATTACTTCCACAAATTGGCAAAAATAAATCCACACAAAAATTTACCCCCTTTAGGTAAGCCACATACTTCTCATAAAATAATAATAGTCATAAATGCCACACCAAAAACTGCCCAGAATTTCAACAACTGAGAGATCAACTGCGAGATGTGAATCGGAGTCAACGGTAAACACCTTTGACGGATTCCAATAACATAATGGGCACTCGCACCAAACCCCTTAAATCTTTACCCTTTCCCAAGATGAAATTACTTCCACTGACTTTGTATGTGTTGATCCCTTGAGCCTGTCATTTACGAAAGTAAAAGAACATAAACATAATTGAGTTACGCTTACTCCTATTACAGAAATGCTAATGGACAAAACTCTGCTCTTTTGGTAAAGTTAATTATAAAAACTACGTATAAACATTACTTGATACACTTGCAAAAGTAGCACTGGCCTGCTGCAGGCAGAAAGTTTTGCCATAACGTGCTGGGTCACCCTTAAATTACTTTATAAAGGGCTACTAGGGCTATTGCCTCGACTCCCTTCTGAAAAATTGACTCTCCCCTGAACACATTTACCTCCACTCCCCCAGAAATTTTGCAACTCCCACTAGACCGAGATTCCAAAAATTTGGCCAACCCCACTATGAATAAAGAAGATAGAAATCAGTACAATCAGAGCAAGAAAAAACGTCATCTTTCCGAATATTGTTTCTGAGGCATTTCTTTTCAATCTGCTAACACAATAAAAAATTTGTATGTACTCTAGTGATTTACTAAACGGTGCTTTTGCCAGAAACTGAACGTGAGTTCTTTACCATGAAGCAAGGTGTCTGGGATTTCTCTCTTATTAATCTCACTGTGATACTGACAAGCTTTCATCTATCTACCTTGAGGGAAGAAATTTTCGTGGGAATTAATTTTCGCGGTTATTGCTAAAGAAATCACTTTTCATAAACTTCTGGGAAGTTATTTCCACATAACAATAACATTTTAGCAGGCTGCACTATCAGTGTAAGTGACAGTTGAAAGGTAATTGACAAAGATTGCACTATTCTTAAGGTTTGCAGAAGTTTTCTATATTTTTTAAGGAATTTATTTTCGTGGCTTAGTGGTGGACACATTTCGCGAGAACTAATTTTCGCGGTTCAGCATTTTCTGAGGTAAAAGAAAGAATTTAATTTCACGGATTCACCTAAAAACTGCTAAATTTTCTTCCCACTAAATTTTCTTCATGTATTAGACTTTCATGTGGAGAAGAGAAGAGAAGTTGCATGGACACATTACACATGATGGCATGCTTGAATTCTGTTGTGGAACGGAGTGTCATCCTAAATAGTAGAATTGCTTTCTCTCATCGACTAACTTCATCACTCATTTCTAGCTTTTAATGAAAGGAATTTTCCCCAACGACCAGCCTGAAACCTATCCTGATGGGCAACAACTGATTACTTTCCAATATGTCCTTCTTAAAAAGAATTTTACCCAACCTGCTAATTATCGAGTGATAGAGCCATAAAATAATTTCTGCAAGACGATACAAATAAAACCTTTGAGTCCCACAAATTTGCAACAATGTATTCTGATACTCTCGGAAGTGACATAAACTGCTTTTATAGGGCAGAAATGATCATAAAAATATTTGAGGTATAGTTTTCTAGAGGTAATCACATCAGATCATTACAAAGTGGTGGAATCAATTGCAGTGAAGTAAGTATTTGGAACGCAGATTGGTAAATATTAATGATGCTCCATGGTGTCTATTCTTCATAAAATTTATGAAGGCTTAAAAAAAATACACAGAAAGTAGTAGACAAGCATTATTTTATTTGCAAAAGCTTCACTAGTTCCCCTAGCCCTAACGAGAATATTTTTTAGGCTCGAGTAATAGTATTCTGCTTTCTTGAGTTTCTGGCAAATATCTCATGGACTATTGCAACATATGAACTTAAAGACTGTTGGGCCGGATCAAATCATGGTCAGCAGGGTAGAAACAAACATGGCCGACTCTACAAAATCAAAACAATCCACGACTGAAACTTTCATCGGTCCAATTCATGCGAATATTCTCTTACAAGCTGCGATTTACGTTTACCTGTTCCCTCATGGATGGTAGCAAATGCTTGAAGTCAACAGACGACAGGTTTCAAGCAGGAATGTTTTGTTTGGCATGTATCTGCTTCACGCAGTGTGGTTTAGCCACTGTAAACATTGCCGTAAGATTCTGTGTTTTGGACTCAGTCACTCAGCTGCGCAAACTGGGTTGTGTTCTGCAAATGAACTGACTGAGCAAGTGCGCGCATGAAAGAGAGGCTGTGATCCGGCCCAACAGTATTTAAGGTTCAAACAATTATAAGCAAGTTTATTGTGTATGTTAGGTGAATGACTTTCTACTGGTGATGACAGGAAGTCAATTCAAGGTGTTGAGGTGGCTTTAGGTCCCAAGGCCAGGTGTGCAAAACGGTACACAGAAACCTCTCTGAATCGGCTTGAGAAATGCATTGGTTAAATATATGAAAAAGACAGAACGCAGTGATAGAAGTTGCATGAAGGTTATGTAATTTTTACTTGGAAGGTTTATGGGTCCCATTTTGAATCAAAATGATGATCATGACCATCCAGATGTTAATAACAAGAACCATGTCAAATATAAGTTCTTGTGCAAGTTTCATAAATTCTCCACAAGTCTTATATACCTTATGGGTAAAAACTTTCGCGGTTTGTGGACCTATTCGCCAGATTAAATTCCTTTATTTCCTCCACAAATGCTCAACCGCCGCTGAGCTTAGAAATAACTACCTGATTCACTGGCCATACTACTCAGTGTATTCACGGCTAATTATACCTATGACTGAACTTCAGTATAAATCCATCACATGTATACTCCAAGCATAAATGTGGTTGCCCCTCATAATCAATCATCTGCGACAACTAATTTCCCCAAAAGTTATCTATCATCAAACTGCAGAATCAAACTCCTCAAAAATTTCTGAAAACTTTACAAAAAAATGTGCTACCTTCAAGGACTAGTTTGTGCGGATTTATTTTTGCGAATTCTTACTCTCTGGTAAAAAAATTAGAGCGCATAGAACAGACGCAAGAAACCTGTCAACTAATTTCAATTCAAAACATGTCAAATGCGCTTCACTTGTTGATCGCGAGCAACCATTCAATATGTGTATATTGAACCACATCTAACTTCCTCTGCCAATGGCCATGCTTCGCGATTTTCAGCAACACTGCAAGGGCTCTCGGCTAACTTCACAAACTAAAATAAAATTTGAATAATTTGGCCCAACACTGTGATGCCACGCACGACCATGGCCATAGTTTCTAAGGATTCAAACCAGGCTGGCTCTCAAACTAGATCAACTTGCTGGGTTTGTATTTGAATGAGATATTTTGACCATATTCTTATGTTCTCGGTGTTATAATCTTCAAAGATAGTCGTATATTTTGTCATGTACTTGTATGTATGCAACAAGAAGGAATAATTCGTGAACGGTTGTATTAACTAATAAAGCAATAAGAAATACATTAAGTTAAAAGGCTATAAGTTTTGTTAGAAAGCTCTCGGGTTTAACCCTATTCTTCACGGGCTATTTGATGTACGTTGACTTCACGGGGGGGGGGGGGGGGGGGTAAAAACTACCCCCCCTGGTTAAAATCTAAACCAGAGCAGGTATGAAGCTGAAACTTGGAGTAAATATAGGCCATGGTATGTAGTTTCTAAAAATAGAAGAAAGTTTCCTCTAATCAGCACATTTTTTGATGACGTCAGCATTTTTTCTGCAAAAATTGACAAAAATCGGGGAAAATCGAGCAAAAGTTTGGCCAGCGATAATATCGGAACCAAAATAGATTAGGAACTGTGCAATAGCTTGTTAGAATCCTTATTTATAGGGCTTCCAAGAAAACATTGAATAGATACCTCATGTAAAGTATTCTTCTTGTAGCAAAGCAAAACGCGCGCTTTTGAACAGAGCATGGTATGTGGCTAAAACTTGGCCAAAAGATGTAAATATAAATTTCAATCACTGAAAAAAATTTGTTGAGGTATTAAGCACTTTATCTTGGGGTGGTAAAATTTACCCCCGTGAAGAATAGGGTTAAAATGATGTTATCATCAAAGCGTTTTCTGTAAACTTGGTCTCTTTGACCTATTGCATAGCTGTGCTAAATTTTAAGAATATAGCTGCATGTAAACCAGTTTTAGGCTTACATCTGGATTTCGTAAACTTTTGGTCAATGCTCAAAACCACTCACAAAATGTTACTTTTCTAAATTTCTGATTTTCAAGTGGATCTTTTGGTCATTTTGTGTGCGTTATGATCGTCTGATAGAGTTATGCTTTTTATAGTAAGCTATATATAAAAAATCCTACTATCGCAATTCATGCTATTTCGGCCCGTAAAATAACTAGAAAAGGATTACCTCACCACTTCTTTTCCTATCACAATACTATTCAGTGACAACAAGCGCTCATGTGTCAAGTGTAACGTACAGAGATCGATTCTAAGTCGCTATAATCAGGTCGAAAAGAATGATTTAGTCCCCGTCCTCTACCAAGAATTAGATAATTAATATGATTTTAATTTTACTTCACCATTACCATATGCAATAGTTTCTCCCACTGACTCGAATACAAAACCTTACATTACTGGAATATGTAACTTTAGAGAGATACTGTATCTCACATTCTAGTGAGTCCTATTGTTGACGAAGCATTCTGAACATTGATCGTATTTGAATTTGAGGTTCCAGACGTTCTGGTGGAACGCAAGTTACACAGATATCTACATCGTCTCGTTGAAATTCATAGCAAATGACATTGTTGCACTTCACAACGAATTTATTCGCTGACTGTTCGCAAAACTTTGGATACTGCATCTGATAGCTCTTGAGCTGTGCTTTCGTCAATCATGTACGCGTTGTATTCCAAACAATGGATCAACTGTCCATGGAGCACGTGAAAAACACTTTGCCAGTTAGTTTTGAACAAGTGGATGGATGTCAGGAAATCGACGAACTCTAGACGAACATTTTTGCCGATATTTCCAAGCATTCCGGTCACGTCCATCATATTTGAAGTCAGGAAAGGAATCACCTTCTCAGTTGAAACATCTTCCGTCAAGTTTATGGGCTCAAATGGAGAGAACCCAGTTTTCTCTTCAAGGATGATGTTTTCAAATGGAGAGCATCTTTTGTAATTCTCCTTGAAGCTTGAATGAATCGACTTTGCGAAAGACCAAAAGTCTTCTAAGGCATTTGCTGGGACAACTGTGTCTATATGAAGATCCCCTACATAGATGCCAAGTGCTTCCTTTTGGTGCGGAAAGTAGCTTCTCATATCTACGAAATGTAAACTGGGGACGAAGAACTCTTCTTTCATAATACCCTTTCTGGTGAGGAATTGCACAAAAGCGGCATTTACGACAGCAATTAATCCAGAGTTAACTGTTATACCATTTGCTTTGCAGTGATCCAGCAACTTGGAAGTCATCTCGTTATCGAATATCGTATGAATTGGAATGGTCAGCAGTTGTCTTGCAGATGTTTTTGGACAAACCGTGTTAATCATGTTGTCCACTAAAATGCTTTTGAAAGACTTTAGGCATTCATTGTACAAATCTTCGTTTTCAGCAAATTCGATTCCTTTTGCTTCCATCATGCCCAGGTCTTCATCCATGTACAGAAGGCCTGTCAGTTGCGTTTTATAGTTGATGGCTGTTCCAGCGATGAGATCATTGAAGAGCTGCATGGTGTTGCGAATAATCTGCAAAGACGAGTAACCATCGTTTATGCCATGGTGGAAAGCCACTATGAAATGGCTCGTGTACTTTCCATCTTTGTCATCTGATATGCTAAGCTTGGTCTTTTCCACGTAGTCAGAGTGCTGACTCGACCACGGCAGCCATCTGACAACCCAGAACGGACCATCAGGGTTAAAGTCATATTTGGAAAGTTCTTGTGCAACTTGTTCAATGTCAGCATTTTCTATGGCCTGTAAAATCAAAGATAAAGGAACAACATATGGTCATGTAATGCAAAGGATTATTGAATTTACTGAAAAAAGTGATCACAGAAATATATAAAATATATGGAAATCAAATAAAAATCACTGTCGTATTCGACGTACCAGCGCGAGAACAAATTCTTCTCTGCGTCAAAAAGAATACATAAAATATGTAGAAATGACTAAATATTTTATTTGGGCTTGTTTTCAACAAAATTTTCCAACATTCTCTTTGCCATTTTTGAGATCACACACTTTTTCAAATGAACTTAGTTAGTAATTCGAAAAGCTTCATCAAAAGTTGGTTTTAAGAGGAAGTTCTTTTCAAGCTTTTTCTTCAGTAAAAAAGAAAGTTATCGGCAATTTTTATTTGAAGCCAAAAGGGCCTACTTTCGTAGACTTGACAATTAAGCAGTTTAGCAATAACTTCATAGGTCAAGTCCTATTAACTCAAAGGACTAGCCAATCAACCCAAATCCACATGAAGGATTAGCAAATCTGCATGACAAATGTCTGTTTCATGGGAACTGGCTTTGACTGTGATATTTTCAGGGAGAACCCACGCCTTCAAAGTAAATAGTTGTGAGAGCTTCATGGTGATTCAAACTATGCAGTGGGGTTGTCCACACCAAACTTCTAGACATGAATATCTCGTCAATACACTCATTTTTCATAAGAACGTACCTTTTTGACTTAGGTTAGAATGTTCTTAACTTAGGTCAGGAGAAAAAGTGTTCCTAGCTCATTCTTGGGTAAAGTTGGTGGGAGTCTCTACTTATTGTTAGGAAAATAATATCACGGTTTGGTACACACTCTAAACAATCTTAGCCTGGACTGGCAAAACATCGTACTCAATACAAAGCATTGGGTCTCATGCAGTGAAGTCTGCAGAAAATCCTGCTTGTACAGGATAAAATTCTTCCGATCGAAACCTGAGTGTTAATAGCATGCACTTAACACTTGCATTTTGAAAGCGTTATGCCCTAACAATCTTTGTTCTTATAAAAAACGTGCAACTCAAGTGCTATTGTTTTGAGAACAATAAAACTGAATGCCATGAGGATATTCCGGTGCAGATTCTGTTTTACCTGGAATATCTTTAAGGGGCTACTTTAACCATAAATAGTAGTTACGAATAATAGAATCGCTCAGGCTTGTGCTTCTCCGGAGCAAATAACTATTCATTTTCTGTATGTATGCGCCTGAACTACCGTCGGTGAGTGTATTTGATATCTTATATATGATACTTTTATATGTTATTTATTTACTTTTCACGAGAGAAATGATATATGTTTAGTGGCATTCCCCGTGAGTTCGCGGGTCTTTAGTTTCGGGGGGAACAAGCAAGCAATCCGAATCCTGACGGAGAAATAAGGCATACTTTAGACAGCTACATCATAAGTTCTTTTCCCCAACTGTATTCAATTCATAGCTCTTACACTACACTACACTACACTACACTGTATCTGAGTCTTTCTTGCAACTTTTTGACTGACTCAATGGTTTTTATGTCTTTATTGTTTATATTTTATGATATAAAGTAAACGATTTTATTAGCCTGAATTACTGATTTTATGCTTTAGCTCTATACCTTTTCTGTTATGCCGAGTTGGTTTGGATAGCCTGGTATTATTATGTAGCAAAATTTTAATGACCATGGCTGTTGATGTATATATATATGTCAGTTACACCAACTATAAATAAATGAATGAATGAAAAAAAAAACTACGACCTCCTTCGCTTCACTTCAGTCTCCAGTAAATTATCTTCTCGATAAATCGTCATAAAATATGGGACTTGGCTCGTCACGTGACCCTAACCAATCAGCTGTAAGTATTCTATGTCTATCGATACACGTGACAAAGACATACCACGTGACTACAATATCTCACACAGCAACCCCTCCCATGCCGACAAAAGTATCAGTGTCTAATCGTAACATAACAAAATATCAGGATCAACTTTTTTTGAACAGTTTTCTATAGCTCTGCGAAAACAAAACTTTGTAACAATAAACGATATAAAAAATAAAATCGTGTCCAAAAACGTTCCATTCCATCAACATGCATAAGATACAGCGTAAACTATCCAGCCTGGGTTTGGTGAACCATACATCAGTATGGGGTAGACAAACCGTCCGAACTCTATAACGTGCCCGGGGACCCTAAGGCACAAAAACAATCGCCCTCCCTGGACCGAGAGAGAAGCAACCTCTACCTCAATCCTAACGCATATGTTCTAAGGGTTAACAGTCCTCGCATAGCATGATCCATGCAAAACGTGTCGAATGCGTTACCATATCACCGTACTTTGCAGGAAGAGCTGGGTTAGGTCTTAAATTGCGTTGACGCTCATTCAGCGGTTCATCTGCAATACTTCATCTTCACTACTAGTAGGTTTTGCTAAGTCAGAAGACTTGTCTAATATCCCTTCTCTAGCCACTAGTGGATGCTCTGTAAAATGACTACCTATATCCTGGTAAGGTTTAAGCTTATCCCGTGTATACCAGTTCATTCTCCCTTTCACTTCAACCTGATATATCGGGTGCTTGGCCTCAACTACCTTAAAAGGACCTACCCATTTCAGAGCTAGCTTAACGTGCGCATGACGAGATTCAAGTACTACTACCTGTTGACCTAGCGACGAACGCGAATCACGAACTTTCCAATCATAATAAGACGCCTATCGAGCCTTTCTAGCATCCATTGAACGCCAGGGAATATAAAAAAGGTTGTTTAAAGAGGTTTTATACTCTTCAATCAATGCAAATGGCTGGCTGGCTCCATAAGCAATGTGCAGGGGGAGGCTGAATTCACGACAAAACATCAATCCGGCGGGGGAAAACCCAGTGGAGGAGTGAACTGAACTTCCCTAACCCATTCATCCCATTCTCCTCTGCAAAAGTTCACAAATGCCGTAAGATAATTCTTCACATAAAAGTTAGCCCGTTCCGTCATACCGTTTGAGTGTGGGTTAGAAGCTGTGGTTCTCAGCTTTTTAACACCAAATAAACGTATGAGATCCTGAAAAAGATGAGCCTCAAAAGCTGGATCCCTATCCGACAATAACTTGAGAGATATACCGTAACGTAAGCAAAAGTCGAAAACACAAGCTGCTGCAGTGTACGCAGTACGATGTCGTATGAGGTAAACGCATAAAAACGTGGTAAATTGATCCATTACCGTTAGGATATGCACATTACGTCGTCGAGTCTGGGGCAACTCCACCAAAAAATCAATGGAGATCAAATCCAGTGGTGCATAGGGAACGTTCCTAACTCCCATCTTACCAGACTTCCTAGTAGGGAACACTGTTCACACTTACCTATGTAGGCAATAATATCCTGATACAGAAAAGGCCACCAAAACTTCCTGAGTACATTCCTGTGTGCCTTAAAAATTCCTATATGACCTGGAAACCAAGTATGATGAGCTAGACCTAAAGCTTCTTCTTGGATTTCTTGTGGGGCTACAATGCAAAGCGACCATGGTGAGCAAACATCAAAATATTGTCTTGCAGAGATAACTTATCCTTATACCTGCAAAAGTAAGAGGGGACTTTGGCATCCTTATCTCCCTCACAAAGTGAAATAACAGAGCGCAAATCAGGGTCATTATGTTTTTGAGGAAAAAATATCTGTGCATTCCCGACTGCTATCTGCTAAACTCACACCACAAGGTTGAAGAACATCAAGAATATCCTCACCTTTAATATGGCGTGATAAAAAATCGGCAACGACGTTAGACTCGCCGGGCAAATAACGAAGTTTCACTCCTAGATCTTCTAAATATTGCATCGATCTATATCTGCGGTTCAAGATGTCCTTAAAAACTTTCAAGTGTAAGAAAGGCTTGGGTCGGTATATACAACAAACTTGTGGCCTAAAAGGTACAGTTCACACGACTTAACAGCATAGTAAATACCTAATAGCTCACTGTGTACAGTAGCATATCTGCGTTCACCTCGACTAAGAACTCGACCTCCAAATAAAATAGAGTGAAGCACATCACCATACACTTGTCCTAAAACAAAGCCTACAACACTAGCCGAAGCATCTGATTGTAAAACAGAAGGCCGATCGAAACAAGGGTGAACTAAAAGTGCAGGATTCTGCAAAGCAGACTTTAAGTACTGAAAGAACGACGGCACTCTTCGGTCCATGAGAACGTAGATCTCTTCTTACACAAATCAAATAACAGGATGCATACAACGAAAACTTAGGCACATGCTTACGATAGTAAGAAGTCATACCCAGAAATGTTCTCAGCTCTG
>JAOBRC010683007.1:0-10531 GCA_027575255.1 Scolionema suvaense | reverse complement strand
TCTTTAAGGAATTAGCACTATTGGTGTAATCCCACCGACTAACTATCGTGCTAGGCAAAATCAAAGCAGCATTGCACTGGAATATCTGGGATGGCAGGAAGAAAACGAATGAATTCGTATACCACATGTTGAAAGCGATGGCGAAAAGCGAATAGGCACGTACCTTCTTGCTGGTGTAACGGCTATAGTCTGCCGAATACATAGATGCTTTTACCATTGCTGCAGGTCTTGGGGTCAAGGGTCACCCTAGTTTGTGTGTGACGGGCAAAAAAGCCCCCGCTCTCGAAAACCTCAACCGCCACACTCAAACCAATAGTACGTACTTATTGGGCAACTATTGAAGTTTTAAGATATGTATAGATTTGTCAATAATTATTTCATAATTAATGCTAACGTCAGCATAATTGCCGTCAATTGAGAATTCTGTTTTTTAATTATCTAAAACTTCAGAGTCCTTAAAAATTTGTTCTGATCGATGTAAAATGTTCCACATAGTATGGATAACATATTCAGAATGTAAAATGTTGTTTTTAGACCCAATTTTTCTAATTATTGCAGAAAAACAGCTTTTGCTATAAATCTGCCTCAATATTGGTCCATTTTGAGCTCCAATCGCATATCAAAAACCGTGATATCTTATGAACAACTTTATTTATGGTGCTGAAATTTGCTAAATAGATATAAATAGATATTAAAAGTCACTAAATTCCATTTCTTCAGAGCAAGGCATTCAGAAGTTATTTGCAAAAACCCCCAAGGCAGCAACTAGGGTTACGTGCCAAGACTGCGCAGACTACTGCTGAAATGAAGCGAATCGGGTTTCACCCGGCAGAAAAGTGGGAGCGTGAAATCCGTCCAGGGATGAAATCAAATAAACAATTGGCCAGTTTGGTTGCTGAATCAAAGTTTATGGAGCATTGAACACCCCAAGTGATTCGGTCGGGTTCCGATTTGATCAAGTGTCATGTCATACCACCGACCGAGAGAGTCGTATTACCCATTTCTACCAATTAAATGTAACGGTAAACTTGTTTTCAGGTTGTCCCAAACATGTTCGTTAAATATGCAATAAAAAGGTGTCAGTACACGAACATTGAACGAACGTTCACTGGCACTTGTATCGGCGAGGAAATCAATTTTGCTATACGGATTGGGAGCCCTTGGGCACTATGCCGTTTAGTTCTACAAAGCATCCACAGGTTATAACCCAAAAACATCATCAGGTGTCCTGTCTGCACAGTACATCAACACCTTTCTGCTCATAAAGACTGAACCTTTAGGCTACCTAAGTCACATCCAAAAGGAGACAGACTCTACAATCAAAGAACAGTTGGCCGAGGATCACAGACAAAGCTTCTACCGTGCAACACCATTTTATTTTCTTAAATAAAGAAGAGAAACACATGTATACTAAGTCGCTGAGTGTCTGTTTTGTTGATAACCATGCGTATTGTACTTTAGAAACGTTACTAGGGACTTGCCTCTTGATTTCTTTCTCTTGCTTCTTTTTTCTCTGACGTTTCCTGTCCTTGTTTTTGAGTGTCTGTTTGTTTTTGTTGTTGTTGTTCCACTATTGTAGTATTTTTTGGGACGAAGTTTTTAATTATAGACCGCAGGAAAAAAATGCAGAGAACACAGACAAAAAAAGCAGAGAACACAGACGAAAAAAAGCAGAGAACACAGACGAAAAAAAGTAGAGAACACAGACGAACAAATGGGAAGCGAAAAAGATGAGAAAGTAAGACGGCGCGCAAAGAAAAATAGGAAATAAAGAGAGAGAGAGATGGAGAAGAGGAGAAAAAGTTGCATTAATGATAAACGTTTAATAATTTATTCTCTTCACGCCTTCTCCTCCACCAGGAAGCTATAAGAGCAAATTCTGGACGTCGAACTTGTGCAAAACTGAGGGTGAATGCTTTTGTGTTTTTGTTTTTCGGAAACCAGCCAAATCGGCCAGAGACTGAGTATGTAACAGAACCTAATCGTTACTACCGGCTGTTTGGAGAAAACACTTTGAAGTAAAAGATGTTATCTTCGTGAGTCAAAACACTTAAATAGTTCTGCATGAAATATGTAGAGTATGATTATTTTCTTGCAAAAACCATTATTCACATTTCTCACGGTTCTTGTTAAGATATACTTATTCTGTTGTTGTGTTTCTTTTTGTATATGTACATCACTTTTTCTGATGTATGTTCTTTATTACTTTCTTTTTGTTCATGTAAACGGCAAGATGCTGCATGTGTCATATTGCAAAAAAGACGAATTCGTACCAGAGTCGCCTTTCAACAATGTTGGCAGCATTCACTACTAGCTATGCAAGGATACACTTGCAGAGAGAATCCTACTTTGTTTAAACGCACGAGTACTGTACTACGACCCGGACTTGGTAGGTTTAACATCCTGTGAAGGAGAATGGAACACCGCTCCAAACCAACCTTGTAAGTAGGGGACAGAGGGAGCTGTAAGTGAGATCAGGCCCAATATATTTTGTCCGGGATTGTTGGTACGTGTTTAGCTTTTGACCCATTAAGCATAATTCATGCATAATGAAGTTGATGACGTCATTATTGTGACTTTGACGTCATAATGTATACAATATGGCAATTTTTCGAAAATTTCTTAAAATTATGCCTTTTTCCTCAGGAGCAACCAAAATCATTAATTAGTACTGTTTATATTGTAAAAAGTACCAAAACCTTGATTTAAACCCAAATTTTCCTTAACTTGGTAGATTTTCCTCAAAAATTCTATTTTTTCATTATACCACCTGTTCGTGTATTGTCTATTGTGTCAGTTCTACCCACCTGCCGGAATTTTCCTTTACACCATCGGATAGCCACGAAAATTTTTGGAAACATCACCAAGTTTGGTTGGATCATCTTAAGTAGTTTAGGAGTAATGAGATATTTTCTCGGAGGGAGGCACAATGTGCCACACCCCCCCCCCCCTCACTACTAGGTAGGATAGGGTTAAGCCCAAAAAAAGTTATGGACATCATCTCTAAGACTCTGAACTTGAACGAAGAGTTCTTGTTTGATGGAAACTTAGATTTATTGGTTGTTTATACAATTGTACCAGACGGTAGAAATAATAAGAAAAAGGCAAGATACATGGAGAAAACGTAAGATATAAAAGAGAAACAAACTTACATAACAGTCCAGAATCACGACGAACGCTGTTTTGCAAGGGCCTTGGTTATTGCTAAGGCACGACAAGAACTCTCTAAAACACAGTAAGATCGTATGCAAAGAAATGATCAAACCCAAAGCAACATGGCCGTAGCTCTACATCAGGTAGCCGGGTGCCGTCAGGTCGAGTCAACATCAACATTTTGACTAATTCCAATCTGTTGAAAATGGATATCAGATCAAAATACTGTCCACCGATCATGGAGATAGGTATCCAATATAAAAATACTAATAGCCTAGTTCTCTATTTTAAAGACAACCATTTTGACGACGTAAACTCAATCCCAGGTTTCTTTGCACGATCATACTTACATCATCACCGATGTGAAATGGCCTTCAACCGAAATCGACGTAACGTTGATTGTGACCCAGCTTGTGACTGTCTACGTGATGAAACGCATCTGATCAAATGCCCTGATTGCAAATGAACTTTTAAAGAACGTATTTGCTTTTCTAGTCAAAAGAAGTTGAAAAATACACAAATAAAGGAAAATGCGAGGTCGTAAAGTTTTGTGAACAATGGTGTCGCAATTTCAATACACAAGACAAAACTGGGGACATCTAGGACATGTCTGGAAAAGACATGTGAATGCTGTAAGATCTCCCCAATAGCGCAAACGTTATATAAAACCATACGTCCCATGAGTGAAGAGACAAACCCGTGCAATTATGCCAGGTGACGAAATTGTGATAAAAACAGAAAACATGAGGTAGAGATTCAAGATGGAACAGCGAAAGACGAGAAATCATTTAAACACAAATTTTTTGCCATTGAATCGTACGTGTGTAGCGCTGCCAAGATCACACTAGGGCGAACAAAACAGTGTCGGTATTTTCTGTATTTTTTGCTGAATTAAAAGTTATTAGCGACTGTTGAAATTTCCAAAATGTTTGACGAACTATTAGAAATTTCTGGAATGCAAGCATGTAATTCAAGGACAGTGAAAATCGGGAAAATTGCCAACACCGTTTGAAAGGTCTTCTCCGGTTCACGGTTGATCATTTTTCCCTGTTCTTTTGAGATGCGCCTTGTGAGAAAGTATTGAACGAAGGGAGTTTCCAGCTATAGTTTCCCCTTTTCTCTATTGTTAAAGGAGGGATTCATCTGACGTCTGAAAAAGATGAGGAAAGGGAAGAAGGACGCGTCAGCCTGATGAACATATGTGTCCAAGATGTTCCTCCCGGGACAGGACAATAAATCGGAATTAATGGGGAGATGCTCCTCCCAGGACAATAATAGAAATAATGGGGAGATGTTACTCCCAGGACAGGACATTTATAGAAATAACTAGAAGAAGTTCCTCCCAGGACAAGACCATAAATGGGGATCAATCGGGAATTCTCTGGGATATCAATAGGAGAAAGTTTGAATTGTTCAGAAATATCTCAGATTTTACAACAAACTGGGGGTGGAAGCATTGTGGTTTGAGTTACTCAAAGAAATCATGGAGGAGAGAAGCCTCTTCTCATTGCTTGCAAGAATGGACATGAAATGGTTGCAAGGCCTCTTCTCATTGCTTGCAAGAATGGACATGAAATGGTTGCAAGGCCTCTTCTCATTGCTTGCATGAATGGACATGAAATGGTTGCAAGGCCTCTTCTCATTGCTTGCATGAATGGACATGAAATGGTTGCAAGGATTCTTGTATCCATGGGAGCTGATATCAATACATCCTCATCCATGTCTGTCACACCTCCACAAGGAAACTGCATTTCAGGAAAATAACGATCTAGCTCAGACATCAGAATTCTAATACATGATACTAACAATGGTTTCGTGGTGACACCTGATAAGGTCGTTTTCGATTGGCTGCATGCAGTACCTTATCGGGCAAAGTGTTCGTCCGACAAAACTATTCGTCGGACAAGATATTCGTCACCCCCGGAAAATGTCAGTTTTGTCCGACAAATAATTTTGTCCAATTTTACTTTTTCTTTTTAACAGATTTTTGTGAGCAAAAGATGCACATAAAACATTACAGCTCTCTTTGGTTGCATTTATGTGCTTTCGCATCAATGCCTTCTAACTCATTCAACAACCAGAGATGGTCGATACTTAAGTGTAACCCGTTGAGTTTTGCCGACGAAATTCCAGTAGAAAATACGCGTTTTCCAACAGTTGATGAAGATCTACTTTATAAGCGGGAAAGTCCATTGTAGGTAGAAAATTCGAAATTTTGTTTTAGACAAAATGTTTTGTCGAGCAAAATAATTGTGGGACAAAATTTTCCTCGGACAATACTATCTGTCGGACAAAATTTTCTTCATCTTCAAAAAGATTCGTCATGTCCGATATTGCTTTGTCCGATAAGGCATGCAGCATGTGCCAAAACCTGTTCCTTGACTTCTTAGAAATGGACGAATGTACTTGCATAAGTATAAGCTGAGATACATGATTTCGTTCCAAAGGTCATATATTAATAAAGCCCATTTCATAGCTAGATTATATCGAGAATACTGCCATGCGACAAATGCATGAGTCTAAAAGATCTATTGACTAGTACCATCGATATATGATCAAAGAACAAATCATAAATCGTGAATGCTCCAAATTGCACGTCCATATTTGGCACCACGGACGGCATTCACCAATCAGACCATGGTATTGTGCTTTGTTTCGTGTTCTGTTTTGTCTGCAATCTAAGGAAATTTTCTCTTTTTTAATCATTCTGCTGGAGTGTTTCAGGTCATATATGTCCAGTGGTATCAGAGTGCTGCAATCCTAGTCACAACTCCCCTCCGTAAAATTGCTGCATTTTGCAAATTATATTTCCATCGTTTAGAGTTTTCCCAAGAGCATACTTATCAAAAGCCACCGAATTCCTTCTGCAGCATTAGTATTTCGACACATTCGTACCCTTATTCACGCGCCAAATTGCTCCTCCTTTCTTCCATTTTCCAACAAAAAATTTTATGAACTTGCACAAACAATTTTCTTAATAGTCAATTATATCAAGTTTTGGAAAAATAACAACAAACAATCAGAATCTGCTAATGTATTGATTACACGTCAATGATTGGCTGTGAAAAATGACACGTCATAACAACCATATCAATCACGGGGGTCGCAAGAGCATTCCAGTAATGCTAACTTCTATTTAATGCCGCAATATTAGTTTCTCAGTTTTTCTTTCTGCTTCCAAGTATTACATATAAATTAAGTGACGTTTGCAGTTTCGATTAAGTAGTTACAATTATTTGAAAATTATTGACGCGTTTCTGAGCCGCAAGCTCTGTGAAGCATAACCCCAGGAATTTTAATACAACATGCGGCGGAAATCATACTGATCTGAGCTGTGCAAGCGCCCTTGATCACAAACACAGCAGCTGTCATTCGGCTGCAGTCTGTATTGTGGCTAGCAAAACTACGGGGTTTTTTTAGTTTTTATTGATGGTAGTTTGGATTATGGGGTATAAATATTGGAATAAGGAGTAGTGCTGCGTATTCTCAAGCTGGATATTGAAATTTCATGGAAAATGCAGTGTGCAACACTCGATGCAAGTGCAGCAAACGTTTCATGTCATCATTCTCTTGGAAAAAATATTTGGCGAAACCTATTGCTGGAATGGATATATTCGACGGAAAGTAGTATGTTCCATTCGGCTGTAAAACCTTGATGAAAAAGCTTGAGAGTATTGGGGTTCTTGAAATGAGCTAGCTATCTACATTGCTCATTGGCCTTATCCCAGTTTGATGTTTTTAGCCTATTCAGGGAGCTGCTGCTGCGTACGAATGCATCTGCTCTCGGCCTTTTGTGCATGTGTTTTGTCTGTTCACTAAAATGAAAGGTATGAGCTGTTCATCTTTTGGGGTTGTACTTGGTATCATCCTTTGATCAGATAGGAGCTGTGTCCTGTCGAGCGATATTAATTCATCTATCAGGCTTGTCTAGATTTCTTTGAAAAAAATAATCAAAACGCACTCGTAGGCTTGATTTTCAAATGCAGCAATTTCTGCGATAGAAAACATGCTGTTCCACCTACACTGTAATGTGGCTCTGCATTTAATCAGTCCACGTTACTGTGTCTGCATCTGAAGGTATCAGATGAGCCCGAAAGGTTTCTCTCGACCCAGTCTCCGTACAAACCGAAACTAGACGAAGCGACGATACTGGGCGTCTCAAACGGGCTTCTCTGGTTCAGAAAATGGCGGCGACCGTGGTGCTCCTTTAGAGATCTGCATTTTCTATATTATAGCGAGGCAGCCAAAATTATTTTGCTTTTCACATTGCATGATGTATTAGCTATCATATGAGCTTAACTTGTCAGATGGGTACAGATTTCCTTCAATGTCTTTATTTTCTTTATTGAATTCCTTCAGGTGAACGAAGAAATATTGAACGTCTCCTACTCCCAGAAAAATGAAGTTGCTCTCGAGGAAAAACTCTGCGATGTGTTAGTGGCAGCTTTTACCACAGCATATGCTCATATCTATCTCAACACGATATTGCTCCGCCTTGGTGAGCGTGTCCTATATTATGACACGGAATCCGTTATTTTTGTTAGTAAGTGAGACTGCTGCCAGCCCGCAATCGGTCGTTACTTGGGCGACTTAACCTCGGAACTGAAACCTGATGAATCGATTCAAACATTTATGGCCACAGGACCGAAATCATATGCCTACGAGACAGATTCGGGACAGTCAGTGTGCAAATGCAAAAGAATGCAATTGAATTCCAGGAATTGCGAACAAATCAATTTTGACTCGATGAAGCAACTTATTTTTGGTGAAATTGATACCTTTGTTGTTCATGAACCATACAAAATTGTACGGCCCAAGCAGAAAATGACTCTTCATCACACCACTGAGGACAAAGCTCTCCAAGTAACGTACAATAAACGGGTTGTGCAAGAAGACATGGATAAATTGCCTTATGGGTATTAATTAGCTAAGAGTTACAGAGAGAGAAGTAGATCGTTTAAGTTATTTTTATATTTCTGCATTTATTTGATCAACAATGGTGCAAATCAAATGTTATTCGATGTAGTCCACTCGTCATTTCTCCTTATTACCTTGAAGTCTCCCTGATTTTTTATAGAGTTTTGCTCTTTGCGTGTAGTACTTCGACTCGATAACAACTCATTTGGAACATTCAAATCCTTTAGTACTGTAGCAAATACAGTTTTATACGGCGGAGTAGTCGTCTTTCGATCCCGAACATCATCAGAAACAAGGTCTATTATTTTAGAATTCAGGAATTTTTTCCCGTATACTTCCATCTCCCCCATCTCATTCCATTTTATTACTTCGGGATATGACGTCAAAAGTTCGATCAAAAGTTTGCCTTTGACTTGAAGGGTTTTAGGTAACATTTGTAGAAGTGCACCAAACACTCTATCAGTTTCACCAGCCCCACCTCGTTCCACATACTGCAAGTTTGTTTTTTCTTCCCCTATCTTGACTGCAGAAAGTTCAGACATTTTTTCTCTAAATCGTGGACGCGATTCACGTTGTATGTGTACCACATAGACTTAACATCCTTCTTTTGTTTGTGAAAACCTCTTCCGAAGACCCTCATTGTTTTCCGGTTTTGCGGGATCAGCATCGTTCATTTTGCCCGCTTCATCCTTGTAAAATAATCCTGCAGTAAGTTGTATGTTTGCTGAGGGAAATCCAAAATTTAATAATGTCTCAAACAATGCACGATATGGATACGCATCACTAGAAGACGTTATGAGACGTTCCCCCAAATACATATCGAGTTGTTTGAAAAGCGCTGCAATAGGGTAGTTCACAAATGCTACCTTGTCATCAGGAGTAACCGCTGTTCCGTCGCTTTTGGTGATACACACTCTCCATTTCAAATAGGAGTGAGCTAAGTCCGAGAACTCTTCTCCACTGCTTTCTAATTTAAATTCTAGTAAGCCTCTGTTGTCAGTAGAATTTACCGCTCTAATTTCCATCTACTGTCCATCAGTTACTCCTATTTGTTTGAACGGTGGAGTAAAAAGATCTAAGGAGGTATCAATGTAATCACACGTTTTGTCCGACGTTTGTGTCATCACGAATAAATGTCCTTTGGATTTGTTCCTCTTCCAGTGCGTTGCTTTTTACGAATGGGCCTCTGTACTGAGGACGACGAATTTATATTTTTGTACACTCTCTTCTTCTTGCGCGTAACAAACGTATTGTTTTGTATCAGTCAATAAAAATCTCCCCGACGATTTAACTCTAGACTTCAGGGCTTCTTTTGCATTCCTTCCATCCATGATATCATCCAGAATTTGCACACCTGTTTGCAATGCAGTCTTCCCAACATGCTTTATACCTTGTTTTGCAAGTGGTAGAATACTTCTTGTCAAGCCTTTAAAAATACCACCTAAACCATATCCTCTCTGAGGCGTACGAAAAGCCCGAAAGTACAGTGGTTACAGAGATATGGGTGAATCAATCTATTCGTTTCAGTGCAACACAGTATATTTAATAGTGTTGATCACGTTTATGTCTTTCGAAAGAGAAGCTTTATGTACACCGTTCACTTTAAGAAAGACAGGTATCTGCCATGGTCATCTGTTGTATCAATGGAAATAGAGCACATACCAAGAGCAAGATTACCATTAGCCTCGACTCGAATGACTTCCATACTCTCGTGGACGCACAGGAACACATCTCAATAAGGGGCGTTCGAAATCATCAACATGCGTGTTGCGTGTGAACCATATCAGAGTAAACAAACATATTTCTAAATCCATTTTGTGGGGATGCCTCCGACGGACCTATCACTTCCAATCGAATTATAACGTCTCCAGGGAATCCTAACATAACAGCCACGTCACCTGTTATATGCATGCAACTTTTTCCTTGACAACAAATCCGACTTCGCCGACTTTCTGCATCGAACGTTATTTTGAAGTTTTCCCCCAATGCTTTATTTATTGAACCCACAATCTTCTCAACCGTCTCATAGAACCCATGATCGATCGTCACATCAAAACGTTCAATTTGGCCATCATCAGGGTAAAGTAGAATGGTATTCAATTTTTCTCGAATATGCTGACATAGAGTTGGATTATGACTCTCAGCTAAGGCTACTTCCCACTGACCAGGTAAATCAATGTTGCGAGAAAGTCTAGCGGTAAATCTCGAAGCATTGTTGGATGGAAAATGTTAACAGATGACCGACTCGATATGGACACATAAAAGGATGAAAAAAAAAAAAGATTGGCATCGTGAGAGACTCAGCTAAAAGCCGTGAGTAATTTTAGGAGAATTGTATCTCCAGAGAGTGATGACCACTCCCCTTCCTCTTGCAGGGTATCGTAATCTGCCGGTGACAAGGACAGAAAAGCAAAGCAAAAGAAAGGAAAAACAACGCCATTTACAGTCAAGTCGACTTGAG
>JAOBRC010682896.1:0-10531 GCA_027575255.1 Scolionema suvaense | reverse complement strand
GCAGGTGAAAGGTAAGATCGTGCTTTTTTATTGGATTTGCTTGAAGCAGTGTACCACTGTAAATAGGTAAACAACATTGTGTTGGATCTTGCAGAAACATGAATTTGTTTTTTGTTTGAGTAAAAATCCTTAAATGGTTCTTCTCCAATGTTACTTCAAAGTTAAATATTTTTCACCGCTGATTCTCAATTTTGCTCATCAGTGAGATGTCATAATATAGGACCATTTCTAAGGTCGAAGGCTTTTTGTTGTGACTGAACATTTCTAGGATTTGTTTGTACATAATGAGCAACTGTTGTACCTCTTTCTTAGATGAAGCAAAATTTGGATTTGCTCATGTGTTCAATAAAGACCAAGTTTACGAGTTCAATGGAATAAGTCCACTTCCTCTGATCATACGTTGTGGATGATTACCCGTAAGAATTGCTTGGAATGGATGAGACACTAGCACAAATACTAAAATGACTATGTAGAATGAAACACTGTTTTTAGGGATACTGTCTTTTTTCTTGACCCTGTTATTCTTTCAGACAAGGTTCTGTGACATCATATAGAGATAAATGCATGAACATTATACACCTGGTTTATTTCCTATGATTTCAGATTAATATAGCCACGTGCTCCCAGTAAACAAAGGAAACAATAGGAAAACTGGCCATAGTTCTTTGCAGAGCTCTAAGTCCCCCCGTGTTAAATATTTTCTCACAGCACTTATCTCATACGAAGCGTCAAAGATGTAGCTTCAAAATGGTGCCAGCAATATTCGAGATTTTCTTCCGTTCTTGAGCTATGGCCCTACATTTCTGAAATTCATAACATTTTTTCAGGAATTTTGATAATTTCAACTTAAATCGATCATAACTTTTGATGAAGGCAATTACATGGAGAAAATGCCAACACCGTTTTGTAGACCCTGTTATGACCTTTCGAACCATGTACCATTTGTCCAGGAAAATATATGAGGGGGACTTAGAGCTCATAGAAAATATAAAATATCACTTTTTCCCAGTTTTGTTAACTGCTTCATAGCAGGTGGTATGCAGGTTGCGTCTCACTTACGGCTCTTTCAAAAGCTTGCCACCTGGTCTCAGAAAAACATACAAAAGAAACAAATTTTTGAAAATTCACTAGTTAGCTGTAATGCGCAGCTGAGTTCAAACGGCAGAAATGTTTTCCGAGGGTTAATAGTATCCTTAAAGGCAGGGGAATTAGAGACATATTTGAGCCTATGGTTGAAAGTAGCCAGTCCTGAAATGTGTCAAATTGAATGAATTGGACTTAGTAGCTTTTGAGGCAGGTTCTGAGACTGTAAGACACAGTCCTCGAAAATTCAGGTTGGTATTCGGCAATGCCGACCTAACTACTGCCCTGGCTTTTAGTCCCTCTTATCAGAATGTTCAAAAGTCAGAATGAAAGTTTTATATTACCTTTTACCTTCTCCTTTTTGTGTTGAATTTCCTTTGTTTGCGCCTGTTCCCAACCCTGAGACAATAGTGATTACGTTGTGAACCTTTTCTGGGTAAACCTTGATGGCCTTGCCGCTGGCAACTTATCCCTTAGCTGGCCAGTTTTAGGGTTTTTTTAAATGTTTCTAGAAAACTTCATTACTGTAGTGTTTCGTAATTTTTGGTGTGAATCTTAAGGGTAATACTACTGATGTTACTATTACTCTCACCGTTACCAAAGTTTCGGAGGAACAAAAATTCTGACATAATTTTTAGAAACAACACAACTGTTTTCAGACGTAGGGACATGTTTCTGTGTTTCAGACACCATTCTCAAGCTACAGATAATCGTAAAGCCTTCAACTATACAAAGTTACTACTGCCTACTCATATGCCGTGACTAACTATCTAACTGTAGTTTATAATATACCAAATCAATAACTAAATATGTGTGACAAAGAACAAACACTAGTTAGAATTTCAGAAGGAGACTGTTAGTTGCTATGCTATTGACAAACTTTCGATCATGAGCTGTGTCCCAGTCTGATAATTATGATAATTTGGGTTCTCAAAACCTGTTGGCAGAAGGCCTTTGATTCTTTTCACTTGTTTTCCTATTTTTTGTGTAAGAGGCTACTTCAATATTAGGTGTATTAAGATCTTCAGCTGTTTTGAGAAGACTAGCTTTGGATTAGGGCATCACCTGAAGATTGTTTCTTCTGTTTATAAGAGAGTATAGAGAGTATATTGCTCAATATTTGATCTAACACAAGCTTGCAGGAATCTACCAATTCTATGACCTGTTTGCTTTATCTAGCTATGGCACCAGAATTTGATGTTCCATTGGATGATCCTATATATATCTTCAGAACAAGCCGTGCTTTTATTGAATGTCCTGTAAAGGGAGGTCCTATTCCGACTCGTTCATGGAGTATTGATAACAAGGTTATCACTACAGGAGGTCGCTTCACTGTGTTTGAGAACAATGGTACCCTCATCATTGATCCTGTTGAGAAGGGCGATGAAGGGGTATATAAGTGCGATGCTACAAATGAACTGGGTAAAAAGTCGAGCTCTGGAAATGTCAGAGTGCTAGGTGAGAAAAACATACCTTATTTGTTCTTAGTTATTATTTCAATTCCATAGTAGGTTGTGAATTTTAAGCATAATGCTTATCATTTAGCCTGGGAAGGTGTTCGTATTTGTTCTGGCAACATGGTACTGTGGTAAATATATTGCATGAAAGGTTTGAGAATCAGGCTATCTACTCTTTAAACATCGAACGTAATTTTTCCAGGTATAATGCTTGCAGTATTTGCTGTAGATGTTTGCTACGGCTGTATCTCTCTGTTGTGACTAATTATCCCTTTCCTATCAGGGCATATTCTAGAGGGGCAGAGCATGCGTATGATTTCCAGAAAAGGGCAGCTTTTTTCATGTTTCTCCAAGGATGTTATTGTTTTGAACCTTGAGGAGCAGCCTGTTGCGTTCGATAGTCGATAGGAACATGGGGCTAAAATAAGCCCTGACTATTCTACCAAAACTCTCTTAACCCTATACAGCCTGCAGTTTTTTTGCAGTTGCCATGCCTGGAGGTGTGAAAGGTGAAGGGTGGGCAGCGTTTGCCAGTAGCCTTATTTGACCCATAAAACCCTTAAATGCAGATGAAGAAAAATGGCGTTTTATGATGAAGTAACTTGCATTCTAAAGTTTTTGTGAAAGTGAGACAGTTAGTAAGCCTACGAAAAATTACTGACATCATTAAATTTATACACTTATGACTAGCTGAGTAGCAAAATTTTGCTGCTGGTGTGAATTTTGGGTCCTGTTCTGCTGCCAGGACTTGCTCTCTTCCGGCATGCATCAAATGAACACAAACCATGAATTAGTAGGGTTTTATTATTTTTTAAGGCAATCATTCATAGAAATTGGCAAAAGCTGACCAAAAATTACCCAGTCAACAAAAAGTGAGCCACCTGCTTGGGTTATGCCCCAAACTAATATTGGTGTTTTCGAATGCTCGCAGAAAGTTATCAGAACAGCTACATTTACTGGAAGCTACTGCTACAGAGCTGTCTAGCTGCAGTGTGAGTTCATGCTGGGGCTGTTTAGGGTTAAGTAAAACTCACAGCTTGCAAAATGCACTAACTTTCCATTAAATGCATTCAATAGATTGATGCCCTTGCTGCCGCTCAAGTGTATTGAGCTGAGAAGGGATAGGACCATGCACTGTTTCGGTTTTAAAGAATCACCGTACAGGTTTTTAGAGGGGTGGTTATGGGAGTGGAGTGATGGTGCCTCTGAATCTACCTTGATACTCCAACATTCACCTAAATTATGTGAAGAGTATTCCAATAATGCTTTCTACGTATTTTGTCAGAACCTGTTGTCATCACTCATCCCCCTCTTCGACGGAGGTATGCCGTGGGCTGGCCTTATGCAGAAATCTTCTGTGGTGCGACATGGGATCCTCGTCTGGAGTTGCGCATTGAATGGTACAAAGGAGGAGTGTTGATGACGAAGTTTGATGATAAAAAAATATACCTAGAGAAGCGAGCACGTGGGCCACCACGTATCTTGTTTATTCGAGATTTGAATGTAGAAGATGCTGGTAATTACAGCTGCCACGCGTACACCAGAGTTGGTTCTCGAATATCAGAACAACGCCGAGAGGCACCTCTTATAATCAAAGGTTTGTGATATCTACTGCCTGTAGTAGGAGGATATTTGATGTTTTGGAAAATTTTTTGTTTGTTTTGATATTCTTGCACTCAGTGCTGTCTCTGGCATTACTTTTTAGTTAAATCACTGTCTGAGATAAGGATAAGAATCTGTTTTGTGCATTTGCACAGGTATCGGATCTCAAGAATTCTTGGACTTCTGCATTATCGCTTGCAAGCTGCTTAACATAGGGTGTTTTAGTTTCGTCACCCAATTCTCTTAAGTATCATAGTGTTTACCAGTTACTGAAAATGCAAGAACTGATCTGAATGAGGATGCAGTTGTGAAAAGAATTGTTGAATGTTGTTGGCTAATGTGATGGATTGCCAAGGTTATTATCCATCCATTGGGCAAGTTTTTTTTTTCTTTTTTCCTGTTTGCCCCTCGGAAAGTGATTCTATTTTTTTTATCAATAGCGCCACCACGACCTCCAACTGGTGTGAAAGTAACAGACCCCAATGACTGCCGAAGAAACGAAGTGACCTTGGAGTGGATCCTCGGTGAAGAGATAGGAGTGGAAGCTAGGTTGTTCTACATTGAATTCTCCACAAACAAATCATCCCATGCTGGTAAATGGTTTGGTGGCAAGAAGAAAATTGGCTCATCCGAGAAACAGATTGTTGCGGAAGGAGCTCGCTTGACACAATTCAAGATAACCAAGGAAATGGGCCTTCCCCCGGGTGCTAATTTGATCTTTAGAATTATCCCAGCATATGAAGATGGATTTGATCAACTTATAGGCGAACCTAGTAAACCATCGCTACCTAACACGTGCATTACACCTGATGCAGGTATGTCTTCTTATTCTGCCAAAAAAAGTTGAGTGGTTCCAATTTATAGCCATGGGCAGTTGTTCAAAATTTTGCTTCTTCATCCTCTATCGCCAACTCAGCAGTAGGGATTCCACAAACTCTGAAAATTCCTGTGGAGAGATCTGAGAAGTTTTTCTTGTTTTAGATGGAGAGCTTCATAAGGAGTTGTACTATCTTCCAGTGTACAGTTGCAGTATGGGGAACCTTGGTTTTCAAACTGTGAGGGCCAGCAGATGGCCAATCTTGTCTTTTTTTTCTTGACCTGTCAATGGTCAATCCCTACCCACTTCTAAAAAGAGAACAAATAAAGATGTGGACCTATTTCTTGTCTGAGAGTCAGAATGGGGTCGTTAGTCAAAATTGGTTGAGTGAAAGGGGATCAAATCAAGGAAAATTTTCCACTTAAAGGAAATTTATTGAAGTTTGAGTTTAAGTAATTTCGGTTACGGTTAGTTGTTAGGAGTGTGACTATGATGGCTAGAGCTGATTTTTTTAGTGTTAAAGGCGTGTGTGCGTGCGGTACAACCACGATTTCCATACACCCACCCACGGAGTCCTTGGGTAGGGATGGGTGGGTATATTCACACTCCTAACAACTAACCGTAACCGAACTTACTTAAACTCAAACTTCAATAAATTTCGTTTAAGTGGAAAAGTCATTTTCGGTTACCGGTTAGTTAGTTAGGACTATGAATATGAGGTTTGAAAGCTGTACTGCATGCACAGATGAACCATAAATCGTCACGTGACAAGTCTGAATGGAAATACAAAGCATTCAGTACTGCAGAGATACCTATTTTTTACTACATGTGTCTAGTAACGTAGACCCAAAATTTTTACATACAGTAGGTTTATTACAGAGTCGGGCGAAAGTGTCTAATCCTGACCATCTTGCAGCATCTAGCACAGTGTCAACATCAGGTGAACTTAAACCAACTTTGGAAGTTACAGCTGACCTGGTAGAGTGAACTTTGTAGATATCAGTGTCAACACCAGCTGCATGTAATGTAGATTTTATCCATCTAGCCAGTGTATCTCGTGAAACAGGCTTTATAGGAGATAAAGAGCTGTCCCATATTGTCCTCTCGCAAATGTTTAGTTCGGTCGATATAATTTTTCAATGTAGTAAGCGGACAGAGCTTTTGATCAGGAGGATATGCTTCAAATTTTACTTGTTTCTAATGGTGTCCTGGGCACATTTGCTTAAGAACTGTGTCTATGTTGAAGATGACATAATTATCATGCATGACCATGGAAGATAATTTAAAGCTGTGCAGCGTCTGCAAACGTTGCAACGAGAGCATAGCACAAAGAATGACAACTTTCTTCGTAAATTCCTGTAAAGATAGATTCCTATCTTCATCTAGTTTTGCAACATAATCGAACACAACTTCAGTGTCCCATGTCATTTTGTACCGCGGTAGAGCAGGTCGTTTTTCAAAAATCCCTTCTAAGAGTTTCTTAACTAAGTAATGTTGTCCGAATGTAAGATCTCCAGGGATGTCGATTATAGCTGATAAGAAGCTTCTGCATGTGTTTATGTAACTGTAAGAAAGTTTCAATGAATAAACTTCAAATAAAAAATTTATGCCGTCATACAAACTTGCTGCATGAATGTCAAGTTTTTGCTTCTCACAAAACACCAACCAGCGTTTGTATACAGTAATGTACTGGTTTAAAGTACCTTGTCGCCATGCACTTTGAAGAAGTGATTGTGCAGTCTCCGATAACAAAGGATCGTTTATCGCCCGGAGATATGGCACACTTGTAGACGCAGGCTTTTGTGCGAAGGGTGCAATTTGGCAGGTTGTTGTAGGAGACGTAGGAGGTGCTTTTTGGGACCCTGACGAATTGGAGGAGATAGCACCAGTCGCCTCAGGATGGGCCACCAAACTTGCGTCTTCCATTCTGGGACGACAATAACCCCTGTCGCTTTGTCCTGGCGAATCTTGTTTAGCACACACTAAAAGGCTAAAAGGAGGACATGTAAAAAGGAAACATGTAAAATTTGTAATTACTCCAATCAGTCGCTGAAAATGCATCCGTAAATACCACAAAAGGATCTGGGCGATATGATACGTATTTTGAAAATAGGGCATTTATTAGAGTAGCAAATAAATCACTATCAGGAGTAACATACAATTTTTTCAGAGCGGAAGGTAATTCGTTAGGGTTTAATTGCCATTCCAGCTCCTCTGAAAGTGCCCTGGACTCGTGATCAGCATCTGTATTTTGAGTACCAGGGATGTGGGCAATAGATGCAGAATTCTATAACTTTGCGAGCCGCGTCATTTAGGTGCACAGAATGAGTTGTACCCATTTTTGCCAAAACACACACTACCGTGGTATTATCACAGAGAACCCGCAATGCATGATGTGAACAATGTTCTTTAAAGCTTCGCAAGGTAAAGAAAACAGCTAAACATTCCAAAATATTGATATGAAATGTTTTTTCCTCTGACGACCAAAAACCTCCTGTGCGTAACTTCAATGCTGGAATAAAAGCGCCCCAGCCAGTTGTTGTGGCGGCATCAGTATGAGTAATGAGATGGGTTTAGGTTCAAGAAGACTTTCCTGGGCTTTTAAAATGTTTTGTAACCATCACTGGGCATCTTTTAAAGATCTTGTGGACAATGTCATTGGTGCATCAACGTTTCCAAGTGACTTTTTTAATGATTCAATTTTGTCAATTTCTAGTTGCCTGTAAAATAGTCTGCCATATGGCACAGCGGGTAGTGAGGCTGTCATTTTTCCGACCAATTGAGCAACAGTCCGAATTGTAAGTGTCAGCTTATTGACAATATGATTAGCCAAAGTATGCAGCTCTTTTGCTTTTTCTGGAACCAAACTCACACACATTTTTATAGAATAAATTCTAAACCCCAAGTATGTTGCACATTGTGTTGGTTGAAACACCGATTTTTCCGGTTGCACATAAAATCCAAGGTCGTCAAACATAAGAACAGTTGCAATTACGTTGTTTACACATTGCTCTAATGTATCTCCCACAAGAAAAGAGTCATCAAAATATGATGACGAGATATGACCTTCATCACGGAGTGCAGAATAAGGTACTTTCAAAAGTTTGGTAAACAATCTGGGACAGCTACCAAGCCCTTTAGGAAGGCACGTGTGTTGAAAAAGTTTTCCTTCCCATAAAAATTTGAAATACTTTCTGAAGTATTTATCTACGGGTACCGTATAGTATGCATCAGCTAGATCAATAGAAGCCGTAAACACATTAGGTGTAATTAGTTAAAGAGCAGTTTGGAAAGAATCCATTTTGAATTTTTGATACACCTCAGACAAACTAAAGTTCTTCAAGTTTAAAATGACTCTACACCCCTTGTCCTTTTATCTAACAATGAAAATGGGGGATAAAAATTCCCCTTGTGCATGTGGTGCAGGTTGTAGCGCACCTTTTTTAATCATACATTTTATTTCAGAATCTATCATAAGTTTTTCCGCGTCAGAGACAGATGGATTAGAAGGACAGTATGAGCAAGAAGGAGACATGGCATCAAGAAAGTCTACGTCCGCGCCACTTGAAACAATTTTTAAAATTACCTTGTCTGAAGTTAAGCCTTCCCAACTAGCCAGGTGATTGCTTAAATTTCTAGCTTGGAATTTGTCCCGTTTACATGTCAGGTATCTTTTTAATTAGGGAATTAATTCAATGTTTTACCTGTTGGATAGTATGGACGGGCATCAGTGATCGTAGTTTCTCCATTACACTTGCTTCTTTTCTGGGTGGCTGATTTTCTTGCGAAATTTGTTTGTTTGGGGACATGAAGAGGAGTTTCTAGGTCCTGATGATCGCCTAGCTGTAATTTTTGTGAACCGAGAACGATGGTGTGGCTGCTCGAATTGCTTCCCTACTCGGTTTGCCTCGCGTGCGTCACACATAGCTTTGATTATATCGTCCCCAAATAAATAATCAGTCGGTGGCTCGTCCGAGTAGCACAACAAAGCATATTCTTTGTTCAAGTGGGGGCACATAGCTTCCCGTCTTTTTTGATAGATAAATCCATATTTATGCTACCAAGTAAGGCTAGCGCGTCGCACATGTCTCGTGAGGTGTCCTTGTCCTTTTGTTCACTAGCACGATCTAAACTGCGTAGTAACATTCCCCCGACAACAACCAGTGTTGATTGGCAGTTGGATAAACGTAGATCAGCTTGTTTTCCAGCGTGATCCAACTTCCGCCAAATTGTTTTACTTACCTGCGGAGGTACAAAGCGCATACAGTTCTTCGGAGGTTTGTGTTTCTGCTGAAGAGATTTTAATTTATCTCCATTCAACCTAAATCCTCTCCTTCCGAAGGCATTACATCGATACTGTTGTCATCACAGCAGCGCTTCGATTTTCGGGCATTCTCTGAAACTTGAGCGCCGCGTCGACGCTTTTCTGGCTTCAGTTTTTCAATAGCGGCAAATATGTCATCGCACATCTTTCGGAAATCTTTCTCTAGAGTTGATATACGACGGTCATTCCTGCCATCTGATGAACCTTCCATATCAGCGTCCTGCTGTTCTTGCTGTTCGGATGCCATTGTATGAAATAATTACATGTCCGTCTTCGTTGAAATGGTCTCTAGCACTGAAGAAATGGGCTCTAGCCATCTCATATTCATAGTCCTAACTAACTAACCGGTAACCGAAAATTACTCTGTAAATTTCAGGTATCAGGAGGGAAGGGGTGGGCTGAAATTTTGAGAATTTGAAGCTTTCTCCTTTAAAAACTTGAATAGCTTCTAGTCTACTCGATGAAAATTTGATATGCTAACACATTTCAACTGTAAGATGGATTTTGAAAAAAAAACGTCAACTCTTTAGGTGGCCTGGAAAAATTTTGGTCCTGATTCTAATGCCTACTTTACCATTTTTTTGCTACTTTCAGACCTTTTTGGCTCAAAATTTTTTCCTTTACTTGTGCAAATCCAGTTCAAACTTCCCACACGCATTCTCCTTATCAAGATGGCCAAGAGGTACTCCCCTTTTGTTTAGGTCTAAGCACGTCTTCCTATTAAAGAATAGGGTTTTTAAATAAAATTTTTCATGCTGTGGTACGTTTGGGGCAGTATTTTTTTTCTGAGAGCTTTTCAGAGGTTCTAACCACTTTTTGTTTTCTAGAGTTCTGCCTAGAGGCTCTTCTGAAATGTTTTCACTGAACTTCTGAAATAGCTTTGATCAGAGTTTAGGTACCCCCTGGTGGAACCCCAGAAACAATTTTTTGACCTTGAAGAGCATGCTGAAAAACAGTTTCAAGCTCAAGTCTCATCGTTGCATTTTGGTAAAGTGCACCCTGGCTCGTACGATGTAACTTAGCCAATGTTGCACCGATTTCAATGCAGTGTGAAGCATTTTTGTGCTTTGAAAAAAATGTGCCTAAAACTCCTGACTTGTGCCCAGGCTCCTAAAGTTTGGCAAACTGGCGGAAGCTGTTTCTTTCGATTCACTCAACCAAATCGTCTCAAATTTAGTGTGGACGTAGCACTATAAGAGGTAAAAAAGCTAACTATTTTTCAGCTTCTGTGTTCCCCTCTCCCCCCCC
>JAOBRC010682785.1:0-10532 GCA_027575255.1 Scolionema suvaense | reverse complement strand
TTCTAACCAACAGGTCTCACAGATATTCATCGCAAGCAATTTGCTGAATAGGCTTCATGAAGAGAAATATGTGACCCTCAGAGTTATTTGTAACAGCGAACGCCTACCTGTCAATGATATGCCTGCAGAATAAAAAAGCTTGCAATAGCCATAAAATACTAGTCGCTTTGCTCGATATGCACTCACATGGGTAGCAGAAGAGTTGACCTGTGATAATTTGTGGGCCGTTTATGAGTTAGAAGGGACTATTTCTACTCTACCTCTTTCTGTACCCACAATGCAGAAGCTCACCCACTGTACGCTGGCTCACGTAACATCTTCACACCAGCAACATTTTTCCCAATTTCAAATAACCGCTGTAAAATTTTCAATTCTGGGTAAAAGCCTGTTTTTTTACAGGAGATTTTAAGGGAATGGTTATTAAGTTGTGTGCAATGTTTGTGTGTCTCCACTGACTGAAAGAAAACTTTTTTTGATGGACCCCAAAGTTAGTCTGTTTCACAAACTAAGTGCACGGCTGTTCACTTGATTTGCTTGGTGTGCTACCTTTCGCAGCATTCTGCATTTGTTAATTATGCCATAATGAGTACATTAACACCAGCCCAGTCACTTCAAGTAATCTGTCATGCATAGCTTGATGTACTGATTCTATACAAACTGTTACTAATCATGAGGCTGCTATAGGAACATGTGGCGCAAACAGCAAATAATTAACGAAGTTTGTTAGTTTTCAAAAACAGAAATTCACACTTGAAATGAGCAGACTCTGTGAGAACGTGATTCAAGCAGAGGCTGTGAGCAGCCTACCCCCAGGCTTTGATGTAGCTTTTCATGAACGCCCGACAAAATCGCTCTTAACATCTGGGAGTAAGTTCATTGAGAGTGGACCGCCTGACACTACGGAATTTGGTTTTTATATCTACATTCTAGAGCCTAATGAAATAATGCAAATAGGCAATTCAGTAACCATAGGTTAAATGACAGTATGACCCAGAGGTTGGCTACATAACATTAGACGTGACTGACAGATACATTCCTCAATAGAAATATTATCTCTTTAATGCTTTCTAGAGGACTGCAGCTGTGATGTACCAATAAACATGACTGATCTGATACGCTACTTTATTTGGTTGCCGAAGCATTATTTTCTTTCATCTACTTCCGCAACCTTATTCCTTATCCTTCAATCTTCTAGAAACATCTGGCAATCTGCGTTTAAGCCATTTTACTTTTAAACTATTTTCTGGGTTTCGGCGATTTGTGGTAAATGCAAATAGCGATAGAGTTCTTTTCCTAGAAGGTTATTCATGGCCATATTAGAGAGTTATTTAATGGTAACTTCACGTTTGTCACGGAACTATGAATACCCTGGAAAGCTATAGATAACTGATTACGAGTGTGTAAGAAACCATGCTATCCATAGATCATGATCGTTATACATGGATAATATACGTTATCTACATTTTCACTATTAATGTGCAGAAATCACTCCACACAGGAATAGTATCCGTAAAGTTTGTATGTAGATAAATCGGTCCCCATCTTGAATTTGTGAGAACACAATCAAAATTTTGACTGCCTGTCATTTTGCCGTGTACGTTATATTGAGGCCTGGTCATCACGCAGGCAGATTCCTCATGCAATAGAAAATCGCGTAGGTGAAAATTTTAGTTGCTAATGGCATAAATCAATCTCAGATTTCCAGCTCCACAAACATGTAAAGTGAGCACATCGATTCAAGAGGGCTCGCATACGGCATCTAGAACTAGCGCATGAGTTTCAGAAGACCGACTCATGCTAGTAACTAGCCCTGCATATTGGCTCTTTCAGAAGACTAGGTCATCGATGCAGTATTGCAGTTTCCATCTATCCCCTGTGAAGTGCATTTGAAAATCTTTCACAAGAAGCCATGATACATAACGCCTTATTTGGAAATTTCATTATAGGGCCAGTGTGATTGTTATGACGGGGGTGCTACATCGGAGAAGACCGCTAGATTTGCATGCCTGGTTTGGGTCCCCCTTGCTGCAAGGAAAATTTGGTTGCACGAGCACTGCAGCCCTGACACTTGTTACGTGTGCGATATATAGCGCAGACATAAGAATACTCCTGGAGAAGCCTGTTAGCCAAAGTGATATTAGTAATGGGTCATCCTGCCTTTTCTTCTTTGTGAGGGTGACAAGGTAAGTGGTGAGTGTGTATGTGTAGGTGTGTGTTCCCAGTGCGTGTTTGTGTGTGTTCTCGTCTGTAGATGCTCTAGTGAGTGCAAACTACTGTACATATTGGAATTGTAAATATTTATTGCATTTAGCGGTTTACCCATGTTGGCGCCATAAAACATGTTTAAAGCTACATCCAGGTCACAAGTCCTGGTGCATGGGTGGCTGTCACTTCCTATGAACGAATTAGCAGATCTAGTTATGGTCTGATAATGCAGGCTTTTATCCAGGCAGGTTTTTGCCACCACTAGGCGGAATCTTTGAATTGAGTTTTTAACTGAATCTTTGACTTCAAAATTTTTAAAACCATCCCTTCCAATCCCCACTCTTTGCCTATGCACCAGATAATCTTGCAATCTGGTTCATATTTCCCATGCTCAGTCATTCTGAGAAGCTGTTAGCAGCGTAATAGCAATACTTCGTTCATATATTCAGTCGATTTATTCCACTGATAGCAAATGACCTATTCCCGCTGCGATAATCTGTTGCGTGCACCTGTTCATTGAAGATGAGACAAACTAAGAGTGTATACTGACACATAATTCATCATAATTGTTTGCTCTCTTAAAATAAATGACACAGCATTTGCTTGTACGATAAAGATCAGAACGTGTTTCCCATTTAAAAATATGCTAACCAGCTCACATAGACTTTGACTGTGATATGATTTCTAGTTTCTCTAGTGGTCTCGTATATGAGCTCGCAAAGGGACAACGTGTTACCTTGTGTCCCTGTGGCGTACTTTGGTAAGCGACTTAATAAATCTAAGATGGTACCTCTAGCTTAGAGGGGGCGGTTCAGCCAACATGATCGATCGAAATCCGTAACTCCCAGAGAGGGCAAAATGAAGTGTTATTCGGAGGTAGAGTGTTGTCTTTTCTGTACTAGCTCTAAAACCAAAATAGTAAGTTTGATTCTTCGTTGTGTTAGCGATGGGATTCTCAAATTTGCCGACGAGAAAAAACAAAATGCCGACGGGCTTGCAATCTCTGACAGGAAATTTTCTGGATTCAGATGGCTGCACTGGTAAAGTATTGAATGCACGAGGTTCATGGAGAACCAATCTGAGGTGTCCGAAATGTTGAAAAAGTAAATCTTCCTGTGGACTTACAGCGCCCCCCTGCACCCCAACTGCATTCACCGCACCAGAGGTGCGGGACTCGCTGCGCTCCCTAGCATATCAATAGGCTCACACTGATTGTAAACTCAATCTTGGATGCAAAAACAGCTGCAGCTCAAAGTGTCTGGATAAAAGCCTGGATAATGTTAGCTGCTAGTAGCTATTGTCATCGGTTTTGGTAATTTTGTCACACTATATCATGGTAATCCTCAAAGTCATCTTAAGTTTGTGTCATTTCTCGGGTGTGACGAGTCCCATGTGGTTATACTTCCTGTCCTTTCATAGACAGAGGTGTTCCTTGTCAATAGGGGGAGAGTGGCAAGCCTGCCTGCTACTCACTGGGGTATTACACCCCCATATGCATTGCCTAACACCTGGTGTTGGATCTTTCATTATACTTTGTATTTTGTGCTTTCTTCATTACCCACGCAGCCCACTTGTTGACCTGCCCCTTGGCATGCTCTCTTGGAGCAGTTCTGTTTTAATCTTCGCAAAGTCTTAGGTGTTGGCTGAGCATTTTGTAAGTGGACAAACTAGGCTGTCCACCCTAGAACGTTAACAGTTTTTTTGAGCGATTAGATTTATTGTTTGTGGCACATATCTGATTGTGTTAAAGTTGAAGCAAGCTGAAGAGCCAGTTGGTGACCACAAAAGGCTAAAGCAACGATAACATCAATATTAGGTTAGTTGGCCTAATCAATTTAGCGGCTGCTGAGCTCCCAATAGTCCCAGAAACAAAGTTTTCTTGTGTCTTTGAACTGGCAGAACTAGCAGTGGTAATGATAACATTATAGACATACTCTAATTTATGTTTCGAATATAATTCAAACATTCATTCCCTCATTGTATGCAAACAAAGCAATTTCTTCACATGCGAACTTCTTTTCGCGCCATAACGCTGCGAGGAAGGGGATGGAGATATCATCGAGCCGTTTCAACATTGTTACTGATTCAGGCATGATTTGTACTATACACTTTTTTTGTAAGCAACGCTTTATAAGCAACACGCGGCTCAAATCTTTGAAAAAATTTAGCAACAGCTAAGCAACAGCTCAGCCTGGACAAGGCCCAAAAAGTTAAAATGTAGGAAGACAAAAAGTCTGTCATAATGTGAAAGAAAAGCATGTTGCTAACAACTATTGCTGCCATTTCTGATTCTATTATGTAGGAATTTTTAACCAACAAATACTACCAGAATTAAATCAAAAGAAGTCTGAAACTTGGGCTGAGAAAAAAACGCCTCTATTGTTAAAAATTTGAAAAATCCTCTCAATGGCCAACCATCAACTGCTAAGCAACAATCGAGGGTGGGCAAAAAGAAAACATAAGCAACATAGAGTCGAATATTGCTGCTACATAAGAAAATGAACGGGAAATTTTCAAGTCGTATATATTTCACCCCCACCAGGCATCTGTGTGAAAAATGTTGGGTTTGTTGAAAACCTGGGGTACCCCAATGAGGTAGTGTTTGGAGTACTATCTTTTTGCAACCTGAAATGCTCACCTTTGCAAAATCTTTCCTTGAAGTACACATGGCATGTATCTGCATATTGACGCCGAAAATTATTCAATTTCTATGCCTCAGTAACCTAAAAATTCCAAATTTGTGATTTCTGACGGTTTTTTGTCTACTGTCGGGGTCTTCACATTACTGCTTGGCTGCATTCATATTTTGCGCCAAGTGGTGATGTATAATTTAATGACCACAGGGAGAAGCTTGACTCAGTTGACTGACCACAAGCATGGGTGACAAGATAAAATTTAGAGATGCCTCTCCAATTTGAAATATATTATTTTCGTTGACCAAATTGCATAGTGAAGTTGGATATTCCCTCTTAATCTTTTTTGGCATGCATAACAAGTCAGAGCCTATCTTTGGAAGACCTTGTCCTTGTGCGCTGCTGCATTGAGTACTCCTTGCTCATTCTGAGCCTCTTTTTCATCATGAAATGGCAACTACCATAGAAATCGATCACACAAAGAACAATGCTACTCAAACTATGAAAGGAAATGGTTGATGTTTGCAGGGGTTGTGTAGTGTTGATATATGGTTGCTGATTCGGCATAGCGCTGTGGTTATACTAGTGCTTTCTTTTCAATTGCATAAAACGTTTTCATTCCTTTCAAATACTTAAAGACTATTGGGCTGAATCACAGCCTCTCTTTCATGGGCTCACTTGCTCAGCCGGTTCATTTGCAGAACACAACCCAGTTTGGGCAGCTGGGCGACTGAGTCCAAAACAAAGAATCTCCCAGCAATTTTACAGTGGTTAAAGCACCCTGTGTGAAGCAGATACATGCCAAGGAATACATTCCCACTGGAAACCTGCCATCTTTTGACTTTAGACCTTTGCTATCATCCATGGGAGAACAGGTAAATTTAAATCGCAGGGTATCAGAGAGTATTTGTATGAATTAGATTGGCTGAAAGTCGGCCATGTTTGTTTCTACTTTGCTGACCATGATTTGATCCGGCTCAACAATCTTTAAGATCAGAAGTGCAAATATATTTTTTTACTCAGAATCTCTCCGCATAGCCAAGACCAGCACCTTGCATAACCTACTCAGGATAAACAGCTTGATCTGCAAATTATTCTGGTACCTCAGAGTACTACCTCAGCTTTTCAACTAACCCAAGAATGTTTTTTATTCATGAAATTTCACAAAAATTTGATACCTTGAGGGAAGAAAATATTTGTGAAAGAAATTTTTGTGGAATGTATTTTTGCGATTTTGGCCTTACAAAAATTTATTCCACAGTATCTTCTGGTACTTGGCCAATCGCAAAAATTTACTGCGCAAAATTTGCAGAATAAACTTTAAAGTATCAATCAGTCCATTTAACGCCGTAAAATCTTGCTTTTTGTCTCTCTTTCATGCTGCAAAGACTTGTTTTCAGCTCTCTCAGCCAAACGAATGAAACAGAATGTCTTCCTCTTCCATTGCAAAAATTAATGCAGAACACTCAATCGCGAAAGTTTCTTCCGCAGAATACATTTTAAAATTTTTTTCATGCCTGATTCGTAAAATTAAATTCCGCAAAAAATTCTTCTGCAAAAGCCTTCTTCCCTTTAGGTAACCTCGTGACGTACTGAGGCAGGAGATCTCATGTTCCCATTTTTAATACTTGCTACATTGTACTATTTTATTTTGCATATTCATTTTGGGGATGGGGCGCAAGCAGTGATCTGCTTCCAAATCTCAGAATTGAATGAATAATGTGATTTCAAGTACTTGCAGTTATCCAATATGTATAAAAGGTAAAACGTAATTTTTTTCAATTCGATAATAACGCCTTAGACAAAGTTGGGGCAGGTCCATGCGTCGCCATCATCATACTCATGTTTGCTCTAGTAGTAGTCCTACTACTGCTAGAAAACACAGTATTTTAATCGTATAAATACAATCACCCACCTGTTTTTAAGCATCCACGATTACTCAATTAGATTACACAAATTTGATTCAAAACCTTAGAGCCTCATAGCTCTGGTGCCATTTACTTCCACTTCTAAGCTCTGCTTGTATACGGAAAACTGCCCGAACCGTTATGCTGATAGAAAACTTTCTGTTTCTGGCTATCCAGTCGATATAAATTAAAGTGGGCAGCCACCTGGAAAAATGTTATCAGTAAAATATTCGAACCGGAGTGCAACTTACCTTTTTGCCGCTTAGCTCTACGCAAGTTTTGTAGCTGCAGCCAAACACAAGGTTTTGCTACCGCAAGTAATGGAAACATGTTCCTCCTGCATGCAAGCTCCTTCAGATCAAAGCAAGTAATTTATCTGATACACTGATATGCATACCTGGCTTTGACATTTTGTTACATACAGTTACAGTCCTACAATCGCAGCCAAAATACTGTAATGCCTCAAATAAGGGCCCGGGCCCTTATTTTATTTTTAAGGATCCTGAGAGGGCGCTTATTTGAGAGGAGCACTTAATTAATTAATACATACGGAAGTTATCTAAGAAACAAAAAAGATTCTCATGTTATCACAATAAAAAGGAGCAAAATAGCATTAAAAGCTAAAACAAGTGGTATTGTTTATTCAAGATCACTTCCTGAAGTACTTTCCGATTACATTCTTGTCAAAAATTCGAATAAGACCCCGTTTCTAAAGGTTGTAGGATGGGCGCTTGTTTGAAGGGTGGGCACTTATTCGAGGGTGGGCGCTTATTCATTAATTCACTTTCAGAGTGGGCGCTTATTCGAGGGGGCGCTTAATCTAGGGGGCGCTTATTCGAGGCATTACGGTATTTGTGCCCATGCACTTTTACATACATTTTCGTGCCACAGACAAGAAAATTGGTCTGCAAGTAGGGCCAGAGGAAAAAAATATTTCGTTTCCGATCCAGCGCCGGGGTGAAAGTTTTTTTTTCGTCACTTGGCCGGAACTTTGTTATGGTTGACACCCCGAACCAGCTGCAGAGCATTTCTATAATTTTTCTGTTGATTTTTCTCACAAGTCATACCTGCCTGCGTTGTTCTGCCACATAGAATGTTTCTCTCTCCAAACGAGAGACGAGAGAATGACCTGAATGGACATCGGAAGCATTCAACGAGTTCAACGAATTTGTCCATCAGAAACCGGGATAGACCAGAAAAAACCGTGAATGCTGTTCCTATCCATAATGGGGCAGATGCCATGATGGAAAACGGCGCCGCCTGTTCAGGCAGCAGAAGAAGAATAAGAATGAGGTGACATGCTGCATGTGTTCCAATAGATTACTTGTGCATGCACAAAGGCATGAATAAATTAATCCTCTGTGCCACAGGTAATTAATAATTCAAAAGGATATTGTGTATGGCTACTGTAGGTCCCCCAGTTCGCTATATATACCAAAGACTCATGCAACGAGTGTTACGGAGAGACAGCTGGTTGTGTTGCTAGATCGAGGTAAAAAAAATTATTTTCCGGCCTCCCGGGTGAGATGGTAAATTTTGACCCGCTGGATAGGAAACAAACAATTTTTTGAGAGGCCTAGAGAGCTGAAAATCAGGGTGGGTGGGTGTATTTTGCTTGAAAGACTTAGTAATGTGACTTTTGAAAAGTCATATTTTGACAAATTTAGAGTGTGGCAGGGCTTATTATTGGCTGTGGCTTAGGATTTTCAAATGTTTCGGGTTATTGAGAGGACAAAGGTTGCAGATTCAGTCACCTGGTGCAAGCTTCTAGGAACTGGTTGGAGAAAGTAGACACACTAAATATTTCACAGGGCAATGTCAATGCAGAGTGGCTTTTTCGGTCATTTTGGCCGAAAAAAAGCCTTTTTGGCCAAATATTCTAGCCAGAATTGTAGGTGGAAACAGGTTTCTGATCCACTTCTCACAGAAAACATTTCTACTGTTAATGTCAAATTGCTTTTGATTTCAATTCAGTGATTCCTGGAAGGGAAGTAATTGCTAATTCAGTTAGCAAGGAAGAAGAGAAAATATCTATCCGTGCATAGCCTACTAAACTCTTTAACTAGTTACGTTTTCCCTGTTTCTGGCTCGGTTCTCTTGGATTCAGAGAGATCATCTTACGGGACATTTTCACAGAAATACTGTTGATATCTGCGCAATCTGCTGCTGGTGTACAAAGCAATAGATGAGCAATACAGGTTTCCTTTCTTACATCAGACGCTTCAATTATCACACAAACCTAAAAATGATACAATTGGACTGAATGCACAGTATGGTATTCATTTTATTGCGATAGATGAAAGAACAATGCATCATGCAAACTGGTATCTGAGTCTCAGTTAGTGTCCAAGTTCTAGGGGAGAGACAGACGCAAGTTACTGCTGTTCCCATGACTAATGTCTCCTGAAGAACCTTTCAGTAACTGAAGTAGATAACATGAGAAGCTCCTTTTTTCTGTGATATACAAGGATTATTATAAAAATTGACGGTAGCATCCGACATGGGGAGGAAAGGGCATTAAAGAGCAGATTTGGGTGTGGTTTTCTCCAAAATGCTATTAAAATAAGATTTATGTAATCAAAAAATTGCACTTCTTAGTGAATTTTAGAAAAGGCAGCGTCCGATATGCGGATGCTTGTTCTCCTTTTAATGTGGACTGTTATGTTTGAAGCAATGGGAGTATCCCATTTGTTCCTATGCTTGTTTAGACTTCATTTATGTATTTTGAAAAGTGTGTTGATTACTGTGTATTGCTATAAGTGCAAATTAAAACCAGCTTTTTTGTATGCGTCTACTGTATGATGATGCTGCAATTTTTTTTGATACTTGGATTGCTCTGTAAGTGTCAACTTGTCATCGTCTGTCAACATATGTTGTTCACAAGAAAATATGCAATTATATGGCTGGGGACTTCATGTTATGATAATTGGATATATTTCATTAATGCATTTGCGTAAATAGTTTAACCCTATTCCTACCTGTTGTTGGCTTATTCCGCCACTTTCGCATATTGATCGATGTAGAATTTTTCTGGCTACACATTGTAAACCCGTGTTTTGTGACTTTTCATAGTTTTTTTATTCTGAATACAATAGCATAAGTTTTGTTTCCCGTTTGTGAGTTGATTTCCCACAGCGAATGGATTTCGAGAGGGGTTTTGGTCCAAAAATGCTAAAAATTTCTCAAAATTCTAACCAGTCTTTCTCTTGAATCTCTTGCTGTGCCTCAAGAATACCTTTTGGAATCACCATTTAAGTTTTTTGTACTTCTAAGGAACTACTTCAAAAGGTGTATGAGTTTTGTGAGGAATGGACTATTGCAAGAGATGTTGCAGGTAGCAACATGTCTCAGGGATGATTTTTCTTCAAAATGATGCAAAATTGAGGAAATTTCAAAAGGTGTATCGTTCAAAACTTGAGTCTGAGGTAATTCTAGGAACTCCCAATGTCCCATTTTTACTATATTGTACTCCTAAATTATTGTTTTAAAGTATATACAGTATATAATTGGTGATCTAACAGGTACTTAACAGGCACTTCCGGGAGGTTGGCGGAATCCCCCGGTAGTACACCAGCCAAAAAAGCCAGGTATAAATAGGGTTAATAGTAGCTTGCTAGTGCAGACTTATCTATGAGATAACAGGAATAGGCTGTTAATTAGAGCTTGACGTGGCGGATATAAACACCTCAATTTTTGTGTTGTTGTTGTTCTAGATGAACTGCGCTTTGCTTGGTGTCATTGGTTAGTAGACACTGAGGGTATGGCAACTTTTCCTAAGACACCACGG
>JAOBRC010682674.1:0-10532 GCA_027575255.1 Scolionema suvaense | reverse complement strand
ATATATCTGTTCAATGAGTAGCAATTTAACAAGTAAGATAAGATAATTCCACTTGGTCTGACCATGCGTCATGCATAATTACCGTTGAGAAGAAAAACGGCAGCAAGCCAAAAATCTCCCATAACTTTGAAAGCAGATATCTCCAGAACTGCAACAGCTTTTTCATGATATAAAAAGCTACAGTCATGTTTTTGAATGCTTTATCACCACCCCAAAAATCAATTTAGACCGGTATATTGCTTTAAGAAATGCCCAAGAAAAAGGAACACAGCAGCAAGATCTGAAGACATGTGTACATATTTACTGCAGTGCTGTACAGAACAGTTGGTAATTTCAATTTTTGATCAAACCCTTCCCCCCTCCCGATTTCTATCGGTACCAATCTACTATGGTCTACCCCCAATCAAAAGAAGAATTTTTTCTTACCTCCCCTCCTCCCCACATTCAGGTAATTTTCCAGGCATCAGTAATTATTAGCAGCAATTATTATCAACTATTGGCAGCTAAGATCTGGAATATATGAGTACATATTAGCCGAAGGCACACGACTGCGACACGAGACAAGTGACGTGCGAATTTCAAGCTACCCGTCTGTGTGACCGTGCAAGACAAGTGAAATCTGAATGCCAGACTGCACTCATCACTCGTTTAACCCTTTCACTCCCAAGAGTTATTCCTCTAGGTTCCTGAGCATCCGCAGAGCGAGACACAATAATCTCAGCAATAACCGTGTTGCGTGACATTCTCCATATGGTGTATGGAATCTTAAGATTCTACGCAACCGGCACCAAGTTGAAAAAATGCCACCGACTGTCGAGAAATGGCGCTTTAAAGTTTGTTCAATGTCGTTCCCATTGAAAATCTCCATAGGGATTTTTGGCTAATTTTGGACTTTATTTAAGAAAATGCTTTAAATTTATTTCTGAAATTGGCACTGTTATGCACTTGCTGTCTACGTGCCATACAATGTTTTCAGATCGTCTCATGGTGATCTGTAGCTCACGCTCGAAAAAATTGAGACAAATTGGAGAAAAATTTTTAATTTTCTTGTGATAAGGCCTCACTTTTCCTGCCCGAAGAATTTTTTACGTTGATTTAGTTTTCTTCGAAAGCATTTCCCAAGTACAGTATTGAAGTTCAAAAGAAACACAGTTTCATTCCTTTAGATGCATCCATTTAGATGCTGCAGCTTAAACAATTCGTGCTTTCAAAATTTGGTAATTTGTCCTTGGGAAATTTGATGGGTATTCGAGAATCTGGTCTGCAGGTGCTTGGGAGTGAAAGGGTTAAAATCGCACTTCCAATCGGCAGGCGAAATACAAATTCATGCACTGCTCATAGCTTGTTTGTGGCTGCATGACCGGCCAGATCCGCAAATTTGAGAAGGTTGGAAATTTAAAGTGCGCGGCCATTGTATAGCAAAGCAAATGCGCTAGCTATGTTCTGGTATTACCATCTAAGAGTCAGACGTACTTTTTCCCCTTAAGAATTTTTCTTTCATTGAAAATAATGTTTTCACTTTCTTCATGTTTACATGAGTGAATTGACTCTAACGGTCATGTTGACGAGTAAATTCGGACATGAGAATGGTGGTGCTTTTAATGTTGCATGTCTCAGTGTGGCTCAGCTATTAACTACAATGCCGAGCAGAACAGCTGGTGATTATAACCTTTCCTTCCCACACAAAAAACGGCGCTCAGGACCCCAGGCCGAACGATTTTCGCTATTTTGGACAAGTTTGCAAAAATAAGGATAACTGTGGCACTACTCACGGTTCATCAAACCCAATCTGAACACTAGAAATAAGGTATGTTTCATAGGGAAATAGATCTACATTTAAAAACAACAGTAAATTACTTTTCTTTTGTATCGAATTTCTTACACAAAAGGGCAGTTTTGAGAAACCTTAAGTTTTCAAGAAAACATACTCACAGTGCTTAAAAAAGGCAGAAAATTCTGGCAGCAACTGAGATACAAGCTAATAGTACTATGTATCTCATGCAAGAAGTAAATAAAAACCCTCCAAAATTGTGGAATGGAAAAAAAAATATTTGGTTTTCTCCAAAATGGCTTTGTCTGGTGCAAGAAGCAAAATTTTGACAGCTGGAAATTTCCTGTTTCACGATGCAATGCGCTCCAAGTTGACATTTTCCTCTGTGATTTAGTGATTGTGTAGCGCATCCACAAGAAAATGTGATTGAGCGCACACAGCGTTCGTGTAAGACCTGCTCCAAGTTGATTCACCTTAGTTATACGTCTTTTGGTTACAGACAAAACGCAGACATACCCCCTCTGGGACAGAAACGTTAATTTTCAATCATACCCCTTATTTATATCAGTACCCACCCGCTATAGTTTACCTCCCCCATCCCCCTCCCCATCGAAAGGAATATTTTTTGCTACCTCCGAATTGAGGCCATTTTACGTAGGAAAATTTGAAAATTAAGGTCTCCAAATTGCAGAACAATGGACTTCCTTACTCCCGGTTTGTAACACACCAGAAAAAGTGGGGTTTGCAAAGCACATACTGTAATTCCCTTTATTTTTTAGTAACTAAAAGTTACGGTCCTGCAAGGGTACTTCATCTAAGTGAAACTCGGCCGATCATAGATCCGAATTGATAGCAATAAAACCAAGAGACAATAGACAAGCAGGTAGAGGGTGAAATTGACACAAACTATCGACAAATGAATCATGAGGAATGTGTATGTACTTTAAAAGTCAATAATTTTAAAGGCAATGACTCCGTGAAGACCCCCCTTTGAATAAATGAATCCTAAAATCCATCTCTGACAAATTCCAATCATTTTAGTGAGCAAAAGAACCAGATTTCTTCCTAAACTGGTAAATTTGTATATGTACCTGCTTCAAAACCACGAAAATAACAGAAAATGTTTGATCCCTGCAGCTGATCAGAACATAAAAAAAAACATACGTACACCTCCTACAATGCAAATACACTACATATACTCAATGTACACATACAAAATCGATCAAAACAAAAAAAAATACACTTTCCCTAATAGCTTCACAAAAATATGACAGCCATTTATTCAAACAAATGTGTGTAGCTCCCATTGAATCACCGACAGCTTGTTATACATCGTATCAATGCACAACAGCCACGACAACACAAACATTGCACGAGCATAACAGCGATTGACGGTTCACTTAAAAGATCCTTATGAAAATCAGCCCACAAAAGCAACTTTGTAATGAAAGCTCACCATCACATTCACCATTCAGGCTAAGTAGTTCAATAAAGCTGAGAAAGGCTATAGAAACCAGATGTTTCTCTTACAGTACGCTCCACAGACATGGAAGACAACCATAGCAAGTTGTCAAGGAAACAAGAACGAGCCACTTACAAGATCCTCATGTAAGGAAAATTGCAAGAAAAGGAGTAACATCATACACTGCTAACATCTACATACACAAGTCAAATAAATACCAGCAAAAAATCTCTTCTTGCAACTCAATAACTTATGGGCATTTCTTCCCATTATGAAGCCACATAGTCTTCAAACACAAGATGGAAGCATAATGTTGAATAATTTACATCCCTTTTGCAGCTTGCACATTGGTGATAACTATAAGGCAACAGCACAGGGACTGTGGCTCTGCAGGGCTTTCCCACCTATGGGAAGGCAGGTGAAGCTGCCAGCTAAATTCTCATTAATTATTTCAAGTTCGGTATCAAAATTTTTCCATTCCACTTGCAGTTAAGTTCTCAACTATTCACAAGTCACTTGCCGCAGATCCTATATGTGAATGAGGGTATAAGTCCATGTAAAGACAGGATAGCTTAGACAAGAAAACCTCCATTCAATTGCTCTCAAAGAACAGATGTAAAATCATACCCTATTTATATGTTGTGATGTATATTCTTCTTTGTAAGAACCATAAAATTTTAGCTGAGGCTTGTTGTGCTAAAGCTTTTTCCCATTTTCAGCTTCAATTGTCCTTAATTCGTTCTCATGTAGAAGATACTACTGATTTAAAGGGCAGCTACCTCTACCATAGAATCACTTTCTTCGTGGACGAATTATCTATCAACAAAAAAAAAAACTGATCAATATTTGAATTCATCCTCACAAGTAACATAGCTTTGTTACAAAATTTGATAATTTTTACCAAAAACTAGAGCTGTAATTTGTAACCTTGGGATTGAAGCTTGACCTTGATTTGTTCTTAAATTGTTCTCGACTTTGATAAGCGAAGAGGGGAACTCTAAGTTCCAAAAATGCTCAATATTGTCCTTCATCGGGACAAAATAAATTCTGTTTCAATTACAGACAAATGCTTTTGATGCAACAATCAGGTGTCTGTGTTCTGCAATTTAACTGCTTGCTCTTCTCATTGCAAAGAAATTTGTAGAGCATCTAGTCCAGAAGGGCAAAGCATGGATTCGATTTTTACAAAAACGGTAGGTTTTTCTATGCTTTTTTTTCGGATTTTTCTGTTTTTATCACTATAGAAAGATGCGGTGTGTCATACTGATAGCAAGATGGAGCATCACTAAGGGGCCACCAACAATTAATTTTGGATTTCGGCAGTTAAATCTCAACCCCCTCCCTCCCTAGCGCTAAGCGGACATCATTATGCACCGACTATTTCCTCTAAATCCTACGAACAGCTTGTATAGTCTTTGTAACAAAATTGAAGCTGTTCCCGTAAGAGGACAGGAGAACATATAGCTAGCTACAGAAGAAAGATTCTCCTATCGGGGTGCAAATAAGATTTTGGATTGTCTTCAAAAACATTAACGATTGGCGTACTATTGCCCTCCCTCCTTTGAGGCCAAAATCTGCAAAGGAGGCCCAAAATTAATTGTCGATGGCTCCTAAGGTCTCATATATGTCTGAAGAATAGACAAAAACATGTGAACCTACTTGTTTAACCACTCAGATAACCTAAGTTCGCATAATTGGGGTTTGGAAAATAGAGGATACATAGCGTGAGTTGTGCCAGCCGAAAGGGTGACATAATGATCCATGGAAATCCATTAAAATTTAAATTCTTATAATAGGAAAAAACGTGTATGAACGCCGCTGACCTCACATTTCTCCCCGGGAGGGTGAAAAATGCTCTAATGTCTGAAACGGGGGAGGCTCACAAATTTGATGTTGAAGAGGATGTCCAAAAAGGCCAAAGAGAACTTTTCTGGGGAGGTAACAAACATACATGTTGTGCATTGCTTTTCTTCTATGCTATGCATGTGAGAGATACCACGCGATGTTTTAACAGGAGAACAAATTACAATATCTGCTGGAACTGTTGTTTATTCAGCCCATGCTCCTACGAGGTCTGCTCCTTATTGTGGAAATCTTTCTCAGACTTAAAACAGTACGCCATACTTGTATAATACACCTTTTCACAGTTAAATTTTGTGCACACTCAATCGCGCCATCTGATTGGCTGCTGGTCAGTTCACTGGATGATTCAAGCACATCCAGTGAAAACGCGATGTAAACAAACCGACTTCAGAGCATATTTCGCATTCGGACGATGCAGTAGCTAGCTGACACTACAGCGAATTTTCATTTTTTACCGAGCCAGCTCTTGGAAAACAGCAAAGCAACCGCCGTAATGATGTTGAAGCAGTTCCCTCTGCACACATGGGAAACTTGCTAACAATCTCCATTAAAAATACAATTAAAAATCGAACCTTTTTTTCTTGGCAAACTTCCCTGCACCTCCATAAATAAAAGCAAAGCTTTGCATTCTTGTTAAAGTTGGTTTGTGAACGCTGTGTGTCGCCTGGTTGCAAAGCTTTATTTGTTAAGGGAGGACTGCACAAATCCACCCACAAGATATTTTCCCATAACGCCGATGGTAGCTACAGGACTTCAATCACGCCTGCGAGAGAACTTGGGTCAAATAGGGCAGTGGAGGAATGCAAGTCACGTTTCACTCCGCATGAAATGTACACATTTCCCTAAATTTACATCATAATGTGCAACAAACACCTGTCAAACGGGAGGCAGCATGTGGGGGAAGCCCACTTGTTTGAGCAAAAAGAAATTAAGTTGTGTCAGCCGTTTTAAAAGTAGCCCATTAGATCGCACCGCGCTAGTTCAATGATGAATTTGACCAATCGGATTCTTTCTTCTGAACATTTAAGGGCTTTCCCTGTCAAAACATACATTTGGACGTTGTTCTCTAGTCTTGAGCAATCTATATTAGACGCCGGAGAGAGCGGCGAGGCTGCAAGAATCTTGAGTACGGATACGAAGGGCGGACAGTTGTAAGTGATTATCTGTCTTGCTAGCTAACCCGATTTTACACGGAGATGCTACGTGCTATGAACGAATGTAAGTTCACTGTAGTTTTTGTTACTTGCTTTGCCATTGAAGCAGATCTACATAACTCTAATGACTGTGCCAAACCAATAAACAGTAAGAAGAATCTGTTACAATTTTCACTTTTCTATCACAAACCATATTTAAAAATGATTTTGTGCATGACCCATAATGCTCTAAAAGAATGCTGATGCTGAGTCAGTTTCAGATTGAGAAAATTCCTTATTAAGGCTGTTGCTAAGACTCAAACCTGCGTGCGCGTGTTCTTTGAGAAACTGTGAAAAGGTTCCCATCACCAACCACAGGTCAACACTTTACCGTGAAAAGGAAGGGACGTCAATTTTTTTTAGTGAAACTCAAAGTTGCAGAGTTGGAAAGAAATTGAACACCAAAGCAGCTATTCCATCTTCTGTACACAAGTTCTTCTTGACTCTGTCCATTTCCTAAGACAGCCTGATGTTTTTGTCTCCAAGATCAAATTCATTATTCGGGTGCAAGTCTTATACAAAGAATGTAGGACATGTCGCTGCTGATGTTGTCATAAAAGATGGGTACATAGAACACTACAGCCCATAGAGAACAAGGTGTCCACTGCATCTGACATGCTTGCTTTGTGACGTAGTAAACTTTGTTCTGGTATAGTGAGACCAACTTTCCAATTCTCTTAACAGGCCCCCTTCACTGTGGAACATGACTACATAAAAGGCATTTCCCATGCCTCAATCAAACAGTTGGCATAGATAATCAGCTTCTTCATCTTTAACCCTTAGAGCCCGAGAGACGCACATGTGCGTTCTGGATACAGGGTCGTCTTTGGCGCACCATAGAGTGCCACCTGTTGGAAATGATGGGTCAAAATTCAGGCCTTTTTGGTAGAACAGACAATTCTGCGTCGACCGATACCAAGTTTGTTGCTCTAGCTACTGTGGTTCACGAGTTATGGCTTTTCAAACTTACCAGAAATGACAAAAAACGCCAGGTCATTTTTTCAGACATTGCGTAGTCTAAGGGTTAACACAGTGCCAGGCTGACCTCTGTCTGGCTTTAAAATCTGCCAGACGGCGTTTTATGGCAAGAGCAACGTAAAAACAAGTTATATAGTGAGTTTGGTTGATGGCAACACTGTGGAACCCGTTCAGGGTCATTCCATTAACCCTTAGAGCCCGAGAGATGCACATGTGCGTTCTGGATACAGGGTCGTCTTTGGCGCACCATAGAGTGCCACCTGTTGGAAATGACGGGTCAAAATTCAGGCCTTTTTGGTAGAACAGACAATTCTGCGTCGACCGATACCAAGTTTGTTGCTCTAGCTACTGTGGTTCACGAGTTATGGCTTTTCAAACTTACCAGAAATGACAAAAAACGCCAGGTCATTTTTTCAGACATTGCGTAGTCTAAGGGTTAAAGCAAATAGATTGGATGTGATAGGGAAAGTCGTAGATGCTTAATTTAGTGAATAGAGTGCTTTAAAAACTAGGGGGTGCTTAATCGAGGGGGGTGCTTATCAAAAGATAATGCTTTACCACTCAAGAAAGGCCTTCTTTCAACAAAACATTGTGTTGAACCAAGTAACAGTTACATGGCAACTATTGCCAAAAGAAAGAGAAAGCTTGAGAATTTATGCCAGCCAAGTTTGTAGCAATGACTCCCAGCAAAAGAGCGCAGCTCTAATTAACAACAAACTTAAAACTATAGTTGACGTTCACAAATTTTGGCATGAACATTGGACCTATAGCGATATCTTGAAGACCGATTGTATTCGTCATACCAAAACAAACCCACATGCAGGGGTCGAAATAAGGAAAAAAATTTTTGACGGACAAATTCTTTACTGAAAAAAACAAGCGAGACTGCGAAGCTATTGAGCTCTGCAACTGGGGGTTGTAGGGGGGGGGGCATTGTGAGCCCCCCAGCTGGGTCCAGGGCAAAGCCCTGGGAAACCTTGCATTCTTTGCTTTCCGAACACTGTAGATCACCTGAAAATTCTGTTTCTGGAAAATTTGATCCTCGCAAGTTGGTCTTGCGGGTAGCAGGCAGTGCTTCACACCAGAAAATGAAATTTGTATACAAGAGTAGAACCAAACCTTGATCATTACACATTTAAATTCCTCATAATGCAGCTACTTGAAATGCAAGAGAATATTGCTTGCACTTTTTTCCCATCAACACTCAGCCTCACGTGTTCCCTGCGATCTCCGCGAATCAGCAACCGTTTGCATTCAAAGTACAGACCATGCAGTTGAACGCATGAGAATATTGCAGACTGATTATCCCATTACCGCATGATCGCATTAAGAAATACATATTCATTAGATCGATACTACTTTTCTGTGCAGAAAATAGCTAAAAGGTTGTTTGTAAAGTTAAAATTGTAGCTGCATAAAGATATCATCTTGTTTTATGCTCCATGAGCACACGAGCACATCAAACGTGCAAAGCACGCATTGATGCAATCATTCGTTTCAAATCTGCACCTGGCACTGTGATAATTATGATGACACTATTTATTTCTCATTCCCTTTACGATAGATAACATGGCTTGCACGTGAGTTCAATGCAGCAAGTATTTGTCTGAGATAAGATGAGACGGCTGTTTTAGTGGCGAGTTTTTCATAAGCTCGCACATGGTTTCAAACGAAGCCAAGTGTTTTGGGCCGGAATTGTACGGAACAAATTTTTTTTGACCGGCCATGTTAAAGATCTTACTGGACATTCCTTCATGAGATAGTAACGCCTGGGTACTGAAGTAGCATCTACGTATAATTAATTAGAAAACAAGGCAAAGCTAGCATTAGTTTCGCCTCATGATTGGCAGCTCTATAGAAAAGTGCGAGCCGTCTGGAAAACCTGTTCCAAATTCGAAGACCTGGCCAGTACAACCAGTCTTAAATATTTTAATAACCATGTTTCGAATATGCGAAGCTTTGATTTACTTCTGCAGTAAATCTAAACTAAGTGCCCCATTTGCTTTCACACCCTGGGTGCTTATTCGAGAGGAATGCAACATAGCATTTTGGTTGAAAGGGAGGTCACATGAAACGCTCTTCATCGAGAGCAGGCGCAAATTAAAACATCAAAGATATAGAAATGACAACGTTGAGGTACATTTGTAAGACAAGATCAAAGAACAAATCGTTTTCTACCGTAGTTGAGATGAAGGATGATCTGACCTTTCGCTCAATTGTCATTCTAGTCAGATAGCGACCTTGTTAGCCGTGTTTATGCCGGCGCCGTTTTGGAGCAAAACCCAGGTCAAATCCTTATAGCATGAACTCTAACACCAGCCCTTATAACATTGGTAGAAATTTAGGGCTGGCGTAAAAAGGGCAAACAAGGTAAAAATTTATATGCAGGGCATATTCTAGCGTTTTTAGTAAAGTACGCACCCAGCAAACTCACAGCACACCCATCAAAACCAGCACGCACTCACCAAAACCCAACTGCACTCAGTACAGATTTATTCAAGCTCGTCGATCACACCTGGTCATGCATCGAGCTTTACACGCAAATTCCATATGTCCTTCGGATTCAGGGGGTAACGGTTGTCGGATTGGAATACAAAGATTCTTCATGCACTTGCTGAACCGCTCACGTATGTTAATTTGAATCAAAACTTATGAGAAATCAGTGTGGGTTGTAGGATAAGCTGCTTGTGCAAACGAATATGTAACAACGAAGCAAATAATTACGGGCGACGCTGAACTCTTCGTGCTTGGTTCTTCCAAAAATCGTAGTTTCGTATAATTTTAAGGAAAATGTGTTTACGTTTTCTGCAATGTGCTGAATGACTTTTCCAATAGCACATTATCCTGAGCACGATATGGCATATTTAGCCAATTTGCTCTCCGATTAGCAGACAGACAAGAGTCACCAAAAACCGTCAATTTATTAAAGGTATATTTTTATTTCAAATACTCAACCGTTTGATCGGCGAGTTTATTTCACCAAATTTCCACCTCCCAGGTTTACTCTTTTGCCTATTACATGGACTCCACTTTCTAGTTGCTTCATACTTATAAGGTGTAACAAAATTTTCGAAAAATAGGCAGAAATGTGGGATGGTCCAATTAGCAGACATCTCCAATTAAATGACACAATTTTTTTCCCCAATGGTGTCTGCTAATGAGAAATTATATTGCAGAAAACTTATCGACAGAGAAAAGAAAAACACAAGGACACTTGCTTTCCTTTACACAGAATAAATGCAGGTCAACAATGAACCAGCTGGTC
>JAOBRC010682563.1:0-10532 GCA_027575255.1 Scolionema suvaense | reverse complement strand
GAACGTTTGCTACGAGCATCATGTCTTAACATTGTCTGTTGCTCACAAAACTCATACATCCTTTTAATAAGTCCCTTCAAAGTGCAGCAAAAGTTAAATGGTGATTTCAGAGGCTATACTTCAGGTATAACAACAAATTTTAGTAAATGACGCGTCAGATTTTGGGGAGACTTTTTGGTATTTTTCGACCCAGAGCCTTGTAGAAATTTCTCAGCTGTATCAAATCGACTCACAAATGGGAAATGAAACATATACCATCGTATTCAGTATTAAAAACTATGAAAAATCACAAAAATGAGCTTAAAATGTGTAGCCAAAAAAATTCTGCATCGGTCAATACGCAAACCTGGCGGAATCTGCCCCCCCTTCCCCCCAGCAGGAATAGGGTTAAGCCGGGGCGCTCATTAAATTTCTCAGCCGTCAAGAGGGGCGCTCATTTAAGCCAGGGCGCTCTTTCAGATAATTACAGGACGCAATCGACCAAAAATTTTTTTCGATTCAAAGGTGATGACATCACTTACTCCGTTCTGAAATGGAGTGCTGACGGTATTTTGTACGGCTGCACAGGGCTTGCCAGAACCTCAAAATGGACGTGGCCTGATTTATTTTTTTTTTAAATGGATCAACTAAAAAAGACCTGCTGGTTCTTTCATGACCGAAAACAGGAAAGCGTCAGCATCGACTTGCTGCTTAATGGATACCTGTGTCGTACCATAAATGGATTCAGTGGTTTTGACTGGCATTTGGTTCTGTAGGCAAAAAATAGAAATCATCCGTCTTAAATTTTGGTCAAAAAATAGCCTTTGTTCACTATATTCTGTCCAGGATTGTAGTGCACTGTGACGAATTGCTGATAGAATCATTATTATGAAAGTAAGTTGGACGTTTTGAAGAAAGAAGAAAGCAAAGTGCTATTTCAAAGCAACGAAACGTTAATTACTCTGGTCTCTGAGATAGATATCTGCGATTGATATATCTCTCTATATCTATCTGCGATTGATAAATTAACGGTTTATTTACTGTCGGCTCCGTGGATCTGTCCTTCGTATGTCGCGACAGATTGGTTTCAAGTTCAGTTCATCCAATAATAAGGGGGTGAATAGGTGGGAACTCCGTCAAGTACGTTGCCTTGCTACTGAACGTGCAAACGCAAGCTAGAGCATTTTTCATACATATTGTGCATCAAAAAGGCGCTATCCAAGTAATCGATTTTGACGAAGACAGAATTCAACCAGTTTTGATTTCATTTCCACACTAACTCCTACCTTTTCTCAGTATACACGTGACAAAAACAAATCATGGAACAATTAGAATTTAATTATTCCCATGGGATATATAGGTATCACTAAGATTTTTTATAGAACTTCCATTATTTATGAAAGCGTATTCACAAGGTTACCCAGGTGCGTGGTAGGCGTTTCACACTACTTACAGAATGGTCAATAATTCAATCAGCTATGGAACGAAATGACAAGGACTATTACGTACTCATGTAGTGTGACGAGTGGGAAAGTACTTTAGCAATTTGCAGAGCTCTCGGGCTTATTTCTTTCTCTTGTATTTATGGTATATCTTTCTTACTTCAAGTATGCATTGGGTTAGTTGATAATCAAAGTAGGAAATAGAGAAACGCTCATCTTATTATAGGGAGAATATACAATGGTAAGTGTTTTTCAAATGGACGCTTTTGTGACGTCCATTAGTGTTTCCTTGCGTAACTGAAATTTCAATATGTAAGATGCATGTCTTTTTTTGATGATTTCCCTTGCAGGTTTGTGTTAATTGAAAAAAGTACAAATACACAACAAAGGATTTAAATCAATGCTGTAGCTATGAAACTAGTACACTATAAGCGGCTCATTGTTACTTACATTAACCGATGCACCTGTATATATATGCAAAAAAATAAATATATTTAGGGCTAAAAATTAGCCTCTGCGAACAAATGGCGTGAATCGTCTCCCTTTTAATAGTTTTGTGCTGACTTATTTAAAAAAACTTGTTGATTGTCGCATTTTTGTGAAGGCTTTAACCCCCACCCCATACCCCCTAATTCTGCCATGATTGACATTCGTTTGGTTTCTCTTAGCATTACAGCATACCGTCTCATCCAGCAAAAAATCATGATATATTGCCTGCATACAAGTCTTTTCTTTCTTCTTTGTCCTAAGCACGCTATGTCCCCTCCCGGAACTTGTTGGGAGTAGACTGTTGCTAAACGAAGAATTTGTACGATGTAAAAATTAGTTTCAGTAACGGACAAGGAGAATGTGCTTTTAGTTTATGCCAAAATGTTTTTGTTTTGTCTTAAATGAGAGGATATAATACATGATCGGTTAACTTTCGTGAATCCCTCGAATATTGCCTCGTTTGTTCCTGATCATATTTGTACCCGGCTTTTATGGCTGGTGTACTACTGGGAGAATTACCTGATAAGTACCTGTTAGGCCATAAAACAGATATTATCTTTCAAAACAGTCTCTTGGGAGTACATTACGACTAAAAATGAGGTTTTGTGAATTCCTAGAATGGCCTCACCTTGATGTCCGTGATGTATACCTTGTTTGATTTCGTCAATTTTGAATCATTTTCAAGAGATTTCATCGACCTCGGACAGATTGCTACCTGAAATATTTCTCAACGTTGCCCATTGCTCACAAACCTCAAAAACCTTTCACATTTCTCTCTTACGAGTGCAATAAAACTTATTAGAAGTCCCTTTTACCGATCGGGAACTCGAGTCGGGTAACTTAGATGGTCGCTAAACGGTAGGAGGAGCATTAAAGAGACGGGGGCTGTGTAAAGTGTAATCAAGTGCCATACTAGATACTATCTGCTTTGTTGAAGTCTGTTGCTTTGTTCCTTGACAAGGTGGATTCCAACAAGCAATGTTCAAACGCAACACTGACATTTAGAAGGTGCATGATCTTTCAAAACGATACTTTATAGATGATGACTTGTTCCAGATAGAACCTCCATGAGAGAATGGAAGAGGAAAAACGTAGTACCTTATCGGGCGAAACTTTGTCGGGCGAAAGTGACGAATTTTTGACTAGGTGACGAAAATTTCGCCCGACGAAAAATTTCGCCCATCGTTAATTTTGCACATAAAAGAGGCGTATTTGGTTTTCAAATTATTCGTCGGGCGAAAGTGACGAATTTTTGGCTCGGTGACGAAAATTTCGCCCGACGAAAAATTTCGCCCGACGAAAAGTTCGACCGACAAAGTTTCGCCCGATAAGGTAGTCTACACAAGACAGCTAGGTGAATTTGTCTCCTTCGACTTGTCTCATTCTCCATGGAATTAGCCGTACCATAGGTTCGCTTTTGTTTAAAACTAGGCGCCTTATCGCATTCTGTTTTGACTATAAATGGCACATGATAGAGATGTTCTTTGTAAGGTCAAATTGCCCTTATAAGCAACTTGAAGTTAAGGCAGGACTTGTCTGTATATCAACATACGTACTAATGGTGAATTGTTGCGGATTTAGAACAAAAAGCGACCTTCTAAGTTGAAAAAGCAGTATTTAAAAGGCTAGGTTTTGCGATAAACAACTTACTGACGGGGGTATGATTTTCCAATCTTTGGAAATTGATAGTGGGGTTGGACTTCTAAGTGAATTTAGATGGCTCCTTTCTCGCCTCGCCAACTTAGAAAAGCTTTGTTTCGGCAAGTGATTGACAGTCTCGCCTCGGGCTCGAAAGTAGCCATCTAAATACTACATAGTGTCTTCAGAAAGTATGCTTGAGATACAGAAATGGATTTTAGTGAAACATAAGTCAGAGTTTTGGGCCATTTTTTACATTTATGGAGCCAAAACCCTCCCAAAATCTCCTCACTGTGCGACATCAACTCAGGAATGGAAAAAAACGTTTCTGCTATCGTATGCAGCACAAAACAATATTGAAAGTGACGAAAATATAACTCGATCGATATGCAAGACTGGCGAAATGTTCCCCTTTCTGCTCTGCTATGACAGGGTTAATATGTCTTAGTGTCAGAAGACAATACTGACTTCAAATCAGGCCATCTGCATCAAGATATGCTTTTTCGTAAATACATCAGCTGTCAAAAAACGCTTTAAGATAATTCGCTTCATTCCTCATACCATCATAGGCCTGCTACAAAATTCGAAAATCCTCCATACAAAATGGTGTCCCATTTCTTAAATTTTGCGATGAATCTCGGCCATGGTTTGTTCTTACAATACTCTTGATTTCAGATAAAATTTGAGACTCGTGTGCTTATTACTGCTCTCACCAAAAAGAGTCCATCATACAACCAATACACTTTTTCACAGCATCGTTATTGGATCGACTGAACTTAAAATGTCAACCTTTCCGGCAACTTGCAAATGGCAGATCCGCTGAATCGACGGCTGTGAATAAATCGTTGGCAATAAATACTAGAGTAGTTTACATTTTGCTGTCTCGAAATAGCACTTAAGTTTCTTCAAAGAGATCCTTTTGCTTAATAATGACACTTGCAAGGATCCGTTTTAGTACACTAGGGACGTGTTTCATTCTATAATGGTTTGTTTACATACACAAATGACGCAGTCTAAGGGTACGATCGAAACTGTAAAAAGGTGTATTCGGTGCCAACATAGAAACTTAACTCTGTATTCCTCTTCCAGCATCTTCTACCCCTTTCAGTCCTGATGTTTCTGATGTTCGTGGGTCCAACAAATGAAAGTAAGAGCATGATTTTCTGTTTGTATCTTTTCCTCCTACCGTAGTAAAATAAACCTCTACTTAGGTACCACACGTATAAACAACTTGGATGATACAATACCTTTTCGAAAATTGTCAATATGCAATGCATTGTGGGATAGTTAGTAGGCTTATAAAAATTAATGCCTCGGTGTAAAAAGCAATGAAATTGCCCAATTATTAACTTTGCAATCAGCTGGCAATTAAGTCTGCTCTTTTTACTTTAAAATGATCTCCTGTGGGGATACAGCTACCATTGCAGACATGCTTGCCCCCTTGGCCATCACACAATGCATTTGATCACGTCGATTTGTGAAAAGGTCTTTTGGTCGTTGCTCGCTTATACGCGACTTATTAAACGGTAGATTTAATTTTGCGTGAGACTTACAAACGAAAGTAAGAACGTGTAATATCTGTATGCATTTTTTTTCATGGTTCAAATTGTATCGAGCGATGCACTTACGATTCAAAAACCTGCTTATCTGTAATAAACAAAACCATCATGATAAACTGTTGATCTACTTGGTAAAATTTCTTTAATATTACTGTGGTTATCACATTGAAGCCTAGCTACGAGAGAACTCAGTTTTGGCATCATTTTCAGGGTCTCATCCTTAAATGAAATGCAGTGCTAAAAATTGATGAAAAAGCGCCGAAAAATCTGCGTCGATTAGCTTTACTGAATCTGGTGCAAATTTTTTATTTTTATCAAGCGAAACGCACTTTTTTGACAGGCAATGTGAGCCTGAACGTGTTAATGAGTTTTTCTGGACCGTAGTTATTTTTTCAACTGTCTTCCAAAGTGAGCAAAAGTTTTATATTTTATTTGCAGAGCAATTGTTCTTGCATAGCAACGGTCGTTGTATCCTTCCGAAAGAGCACGCCACAGGAATCATCGATGGTGACCGGTTTCATGCATTTTTGCCATCTGAGTTATCAACGTCAGACTGTTGTGATGAATCTCAGTTTTCGCTTATCAATGGGATCTGGAGAGAACCTTTGAGGGTATTTTGCATTGATGTGCCGAGCACTGCAGGCAGTCTTGAAGGAGTGTTTCCAATTGTAGGGTTAGGTAAGTCTTTCAGGACTACTTTTGGAGATAAGTAGTCAATTAGCTTCATTGTATACTACTGTGTTGGTCCGAAAAAGGACGTATAGATCCATGTTTTGAATGAGAGCCCGGGCAATTATGTGATTTTATTGCTCCCAAAGAGGTGCTTATTGGAGAGGAGTGCCCCTTAAAAATGGATGCTAGTAACTTTTTTGGAGAATGGGTTCCAGTCCTGGTCATTTTTTTAACTTATTGTTTTATGATCATTCTTTTGACATCAACAAAATCTTTCAGATCAGTTCCTGAGAAAAGGTAACTAAATATCGTAAGTAAGGCTTAAAATTTAATCTCTTGCAAAGTATATTGAATGAAGTAAAGTACCAAGAATCGACTTTAATATCCTCATCACTTTCCCGATCTCTGTTGACTTGCGACCCGTTTGGACAGGCCTCTGGCACATCAGTGTCGTCAGGAACAAATGGTTTTTCTCATTGAAACGAGCTGTTATTCAAACCATTACGATACTTCTTTAATAGAATACACAACTCTGCACAAACACATTTTTGCTGCTAAATGTTCCATCAATCTTTTCTGTGGATTTTATAAAGCTTCGACCAGGATTCGATCTTCATGTGAAACGACCAACTTAAAAATTTTGCATGAAACTTGCAGTATCTTGTCCACGTTACAGTCCCTGTGCAAAACTCTAGCCTTATTCTTTCGAGGCATAAGACATGTATTTAATGAAGACCTTTTTGTAGTACACGTGACAAAACGTTCACACTATGGTGGGCAAAAATATTTGCCCAAAATCTTATTTTGTCAAAATCGTTTTGTCAGATGTTTAAATTTTCTTTGACGGTGCCATGTCTTGTAAACGCAGAGCAGAGTTTTTTTTAGCAAAGCAGGGCATTCAAACATCAAATCGTAAAGATATAGTGATCAAGAATTTATGATGAATGACTATGGCAACACATTTGTGAGTCTTTGCACTCTTCTTTTGTTATAGGTTGTAATGACACCTTCGAATATGGCGTCGATCAAAGAATTATGACTACAGATCAACTATTCTGTATGACTATTGATGAAAACTTAGACATCATCCTCAATAATTGTACGGAGGTTCGGGAAACAATTGAACTTGGTATGTGCACAATTAAGTTTGATGAGCAATTTTTAAATGGCAGGCCTTAAAGCATACTTTATTGGGAAATCGGAAAACCCTGATAGCCCTGTTGAATTTATCTTTATTAAGGACACTGAAAGGGTTTACTCGGTCAAAAAATCAAAATTCATAAACTTTACATATGATGTAAACAAATTCACGATCTGTAAGGTCTATTCCAAAAGATGACACCGCCATCCACACTTCCTTTTCAAAGATCTGGTATTGTGCGTGCTAAGGTGATCGTATACAATGCAGTGGCCAAGGCGTGATCAAAGTCTAAATGGGTAGTGATTAGACTCTCAATATGATTGTTACCACCAAGGAACTTCCTTGTTACCACAAACAATCTCGGCTGAAGTTCGTTATGGCTCTTTATTGTTGCTGCATATTTTGCGCTGCAATTCCTCTAGAGATGAACGTGAAATATTATAATGCCTGATATGGAAAGAGGAGTAATCACCCTGCAAAACCGTGTCGCAAAATTTGTAGCTTGTTTCTAGCTAGGATGTTGCAAGCTGCTAAAGTTACATGCGTCTTGGTTAATGCAAAAATTATAATGTATCGTATCTTGCGACCGAAACCACAATCGTGGTCCAAATAGTTGCCAAATAAAAAAAGCTTGTTTCCAGCCAACTTTAAAATGGCCTGTTTGAAGATTCTGACCAAAACAACAATCTGAATTAAAATTGCATCACCAAACGTTTTTGTAGGTGTAGGACTATTTACCTAAAGCTTTCTTTTTTGAATTTGATATAGTGGATAGCCTGCTCACAGCCTCTGCTCGAATCAAGTTCTCTCAGAGTCTGCTCACTTTGGCGCGAATCTCTGGTTTTCAAATTAACCAACTTGGCTAATTATATGCAGTTTGCGTCAGGCGCCTCTAAAGCAACCTCATGATTAATATCAGTTTGTCTTGAGTTGATGGGTAAAGTCATGATTAATAGATTAGTTGAAGCATGGACTTGTACGTTCATGGTTGAAGTCACAATGTGCTCGTTATGGCATAATTCCCAAACGCAGAAATGCTGCGAATGGTAACAGACCAAGCAAGCAAGTGAAGTGCAGTTTACCTGATATCTGATGGTAGGTTTTTCTTGCAATGTCCACACCACATGTAAACATTGCGAAAAACATCGCTTTTCTCTACACGGAAATAGGGCAGCAGCCCCTGCATAGATAAATGTCGACATCGTTTATCAGGTATAGTGCAGTGCGTTTGGTGTGGCAAGGCTATATAGTGGACTGAGTTCTACGTCCTTTGTTCTCTAAATTACCAGAAAAATTCAAGAATCCCGTACCACGCCCTAAAAAAAGGTACTTACCAACACACTAGCATTGCTACAACCCTGGACAAAATATTTGGCACAAAAGACTTTTTCAGTTAAAATCAAAAAACACTTTTTACCGCTTTTGCTTGTGAAAGCATTTTGCATTGCAAGCGCTTCAAGAAATTCTTTGCGGGTGTTTTGCAGCCTCTGCCTACAGTCTCAGTGCAGTTTCTAGCAATTTACGCTAGTAGACCAAATTCCACGCCCTTTGTTCTCTAAATTACCTGAAAAAATTAAAAAACCCAAGCCACGCCCTAAAACGAGCCTTACCACACCCTGCACATACCCTAGAAATGCCAAAACATGATTTTTCGAAAGTCAGAATTAGTAAGTCTCTCAAACAAAACCCACGCTCCCGCCCTGATTTGCAGCTCAGTACTTGTCGACCTATTTTCATTTACTTGCGGTATGGAACATGGCAAAACTGCACATGCGTGCTAAAATATTTTGACCAGGGTTGTAGCTCAAGTTTTGGACACAATGTGCATGAAGAATAAATATTAAAAGCCTCCAAGATTTAGTTCTATATGTATAGCCCCCCTAAATAGGCTTAAAATCTGTGGGGCTTATTCAAGGGAAGCGCTTAATGGAGGGTTTACAGTACCCATTACATGTCACAGCCTTCATCTGCTAGGGAGTCACTGTGTAAATTGTTTATTGTTCGCCAATTATGACAGACCTCTGCCGATTATAACGAGAACTAGTCAAGAGAATGAAGTAGTCTGGGATCACATTTACGTTTGGGCAGCATAGCTATAAATGGTGGCATCACTGCAGCTTCAGCATATGCTCCCTACAGTAACCTTGAAGATGATCAGTGAACATGAAGTGTTCAGCAAATATCGTTGCCTGCTCGCAGCCTCTGATCAAATCAGTCTACTCACTTTATTTGGGAATCTCCATTGAAATTAAAAAGCTTGTTTAATTATTTGCAGATTGCATCAGGTGTTTCATGATTATAGTTTGCATTGAATAAGTGTGTAGTGCTACGTATAGTAAGTTACTTTGAGGTGATGGTGTTTATTCACTCACTATGGCATAGTTGCCAAACACAGAATGCTACGAAAGGTAAAACGCCATATCAAGCAGTCAGAAAAATCTGACTGCTGTCACTGCTACCATGGCACCCCACCCCCACCTCTAAGGCGGCCCCTGTGGTGTCTCTTTTGTTCAACAGCACACCGGAAGTGACTTAGAAAATTCAGTTTTGTCAGGATTATGGATAATGAGGCTATGTTCTTGCAACTGCAGAAACTTTTGTTTTAGCCGTTACCTGACTTCATTTTTTTTCTAGTATGGCATACAAGTACAACCCAGCTGTACAACCTCGAGCACTCATAGTTCTGGGCACAATTACAAAACAGTTGGACGATAATACTATATGCTATGTGCTTGAAGTTCTGGCTAAGGTATTGTGTTGTACTTTAATTACTAATTTTGTAAAGTACTGGCACCCCATTTTTATTTTTAGCAAGACTGCACTATTTCTTTTATTCATAAGTAGCACCATTTGGTGATCACTGCTATAGCTGACACGGTAAGGACCAAGATTTCAGGACATACACTGAACTTGTTATTTTGTAAACTAGCATAGTCCCTTTATCTGGAGAAACCTTAGGTAGCATATTACTCCATCTGGCAGTCTCGCCTCTCATGCTACCTCCTGCAATCAAGCAGAGATGAGGCAGTATTTGGCAAAGGGACTGGTGAAATTCGGCAACGCTATTTTCGTCACACTGGTCAAACGCCTAGTGCACGCAAGAATTGTTTTGCAGAAGCCTATTGTTTCCGCCACTGCTCCATCTGTCAAGCATTGTCCCGATGATTGACATTTTGATTTTGATAATTTGCGCTGGGGTAATTTCTGCTGGAATTACGCCCATTTGCTGTAATGCATTGAGTTCACGCAGGCTAATTATCGATGGGTGTTATAATGTCTGTAAACTCATGTGCTAGAGTCAAGGTCGGGATACACTACAACTAAGTTGCGGCAACTCAGTTGTACAACGCCATACAACTCATCCACAACATGCTGCAACCACGATACAACGCAACCACGATACAACCCATACCAGCCCCTGTACGTGCCCACTAATTACCACTAATCACTGCGCCTGATTGGGCAACAGATTATCGCCAACATTTTTGAAATCAAAACCGTTTTGATTTCTTGCGAGTTGCAGATGCTTATCAGACTGGTTGCCTGGATACAAACCTCTGCCACAATGCGCTTAATTAACAGAGTGCTCCTGGTCGCCTGAACAGGGGCTGG
>JAOBRC010682452.1:0-10533 GCA_027575255.1 Scolionema suvaense | reverse complement strand
TCGACGGAATTCCATTTCGAGACTATGCAGCTCCGATTAGAGTTAGCAATCTTTAGCCACAACTTCAATTTAAACCGTAAACATGCCATTGTAAAACAACCCAAGAAAGGAGGAGCTTCAGCTGGGAGTCAACGATACAAATTTGTGTGGCCCAAGGGCGGTAAACAGTGGATTGCGAAACCAGTCTACGATGAAAAATCGCACGATTACCTCAGAGAAATTATGATGAACGTTGTGCAGTCGATTCAAGATGGTAGTACACTGACAACTGCTACCTACCCCGACATACCCGCAAATTTGGCGAGAGAACCTCGGCCGTCAACAGAAGAGCTAATCCGAAAGCAAGTCTCTAGATTTAAGAAAACTTCATAAGAGCCTGTTGTATGAGTTTTCTAACTCCTGAAACTTTTCCAGGAAGAATATTTAAGGGATGGGTCTAATGGCAAAACCTTTACTCCTCGCACGAATAGAGCGTTGGGCAGTGATCTTTGGATTACTTCATTAAAAAACGTAGTCAACAGTTTGTGTAAAAAACTTTGCATGCCAATTTTTATAAAAACTGTTTCTTGACAAACACTTCCTCGAAAAAAAACACTAAAAGCATCTGGTACCGTTGAAGTTTCTTCCTGGGCAAGTTCCTGATTATACTATACTTTATGTGTCACAAAGAATGGAGCCACATTCAAAATAAATGCTCAATTGTGTTTCTTCTATAATCCGTACCTTGTGATACCGTCGCAAAATAATATTCACAAAAAATCTGATCTGCACGACTTGAGGTATTGTGTTAATAAGTTATGGATGTGATCGAATGTTGCAGAGGGAAAAATTACAAGTTATTCTGAGTAGACGCTTCTTGATTTTAGAAGGAAAGAGCTTTGGCACAACATTGACTGCGCTAAATTTGTAAATATGGCGTGGCCAAGTGAAAACATTCAGCAGGAGGATAGATTTGGATCTCATGCGTTTCTCAAATACACGATGTTTTCTCTTGCTCACACAGGCTTTTTGCTTAGCTGTTGCTTGTTGATCGTAATTGTAGCAATAGGGGAACCTTTTTTTCTCTAGTCAAGTTTCATACTTCTCTCATATATGTATGTATGTGTGTATGCATATTTCTGTTAATGTTTGTTGGTCAAAAGTTACTTTCAAAATGAAATGAGAAAAGAAAGTGACAGTTGTTGGAAAGATGACATTTCCATTATGTGTCTTAGCATTATTTATAATGCTAAGACACATAATATTAACAACATATCTTCATTTGTGCGGATTTCTGATTAAACAATCCAAGAATTCACTTGTTCCACATTCACCAGCTCTCAACAAATAAAACCATATGCATACATTTGTCTTTGCAAATCTCAACAACTTACCAACCTGTTCAATTAAGCTTACGTTTCTAAGCCTGGGGAGGGAGAGAGGGTTACAAAAATGAATGTAGCACGTCCCATTAATTTCACTGCTGTCTGAATGGGTTATTGACCTGTCTTTTTTTGACCAATTATTGAAAATGTTCAAGGATGCCCTGATCAAGTTTTGCCTGATCATCAATGAAGGGCTTAATATGCTATTGTTTTCTGTTTTTATTTAGCAAAGAAGTGACTTTCGAATATTACAGTTTGTAACACTGTTCAAACATCTTCGGGGTGACTGTAAGAAATTCATTAAACCACTCATTAGGACCAAATTAAAAATCAAGCTGCTTATAAAAAAGTGTAATTCAGCTTTCCAGAGAAAACCAACATTTATAGCAGTCATTGAATTATCGACCTCTTGCACCCATCCAAAACTCATGTCATGATCTCCAGAATCTGCCACAATGTTGCTTGCTGCATTCAACGAAGTTGCTGTATCGGCCTCACGAAACGGTTCGAAGATGCCTGATACCTCCGGAAAAATGTCTCGTATCAGAGATGAGGCACATGATAGAAGTACTTTCCTTCGTCCTCGGCCAAGTTTGCCATGTATCCAGAAGGTAAAGCTGCTATACGCTGCAAATTTGTAGTTCCTACAATGTAAAGATTTGTTGCTATGAGAGCTTCGCCAGCACTGCATTTACAGAACTTCAATTACCTCAACTTCCTGCTTTCTGCAAATTACAGCACAAAAAAAAAAAAAATGAGCATTAAGTAGCCAACTTTCCGATTTCAATCGAGTAAATTGTGCTTCAAATGAACATTTCTGTATGCATTGAGCCACACTCACGTCACAAGAAACTATGATTGAGCGGCATTCTAATGTGGCAATTTCATTTTATACAGCGATTTATTATGGAAATAGCGACCGCTCTTCATATGTAAGAGCGAGGAGGTTCATATAACTTAGCAAGAGCAATGACACATTTTTTCTAAAAGAACAAAGTTTATAAGAACCTCAGGCTTCAAAACACCGAAATCTAATGTAAACGTTAAGAATATTAAACCTATCCACACTGGTAGTCATTTTGGCGGTGGTGGTCCCAGGGAGGGGGGGGGGAGTGGGCTGCTATGCCCCCCCTCCATAACTTCAGAACGACCTAACCTGCGTTCATGAAACTTGGCAGGTATAAAGTAAGTCGTTACGCAAAATATTTCGCATAATTATTTCATTAATGACGTCACACAATTTTTGCTGAAGTCATTAAAATAATGGTAAACTGCTCTGAGGATTTGTTTTTAGCATTATTTTCAGCCGTTTTTCTCCTTTGGCGTGTCAAATTTCCCCTACCTCACTATGGCAATGACGTCAACACGCCCAACGGGTGGCATCTCCCAAATTTTTTTTGCATAAATTTACTCTGGGAAAAGTCAAGAAGTTTCATGACTCTAGCTACAATCGTTAAAAAGATATTCAAAAAAGTATGGTAGGGGTGGGGGCATCATTCACCGCCCCCCGCCCCCCACCCCCCGGTGTGGACAGGGTTAAGGCAAAATACGAAGGCTTGCTCTCGAATGAACTTTCTTATTACAAAAAAAAACTGTTCACGCGTTTTTATAAGGACAAGTTTCTGCCTTCATAGTTGCATGAATTCCAGGAAGAAACTCCGGCTTATTTTCTTCATGAAAATTAGAAACAAAAATATCCTTTCCATGAATATTAGTGAATTGAACCTAACACTGCGGATCCGTTCTTAAATTTCAGGGTGATTTGTGGATTGTGTTCATAAAAATTGGCTCTCATGAAAAAAAGTATGAGCAAAGTATTTTTTAGTTCACTCTTCCCTGAAGTCATGCCCATTCTCGGTCAAAAATTACATCTTGTTCTTGATGCTCAAATAAATGAGATTGACTGGAATTGTTACAAGATCTTCAATAAACGCAAGATTTAACTGGCAATATTTTCCGTTGCGTTCTTACAGCATCTTCACACTGTGTCTCTTCGAGATGTTACGTAATTGGAAACTTTGTTCATATATAGAAAAAAACATGCTAACTGCAGCAACGAAGTATTTGTTAGGAGGTACAAAAAAATGCTATAAAAATGAGCCCGATCTACCAATTTGTTTTCCTGCAGAAGTTCTTTCTGACATTGCAATTAGTACAGAGTAAACAGATATCAACAACATGCCTTCTTAACTACGGAAACGTGACGATTTTACATAACGCCCGTCTGTACCAAACAATAACACACTCGTTAGCGAGACGTGGAAATATACAGCACCTGTTTTCAATCGGCTTGGCAAGGTCAGCAGCTCGTGATTCGCTCATCATCAGAATCTTGCTTCTCAAAGCTTGTTTATTTGTGGTGACTGCGTGAAAGTCTAAATGGCTTGTGACACAAGAGATCCTCTCAGTAAAAGTTTGATGACGGGATACGCACTGATTGTCGCGAGAGTTAAATTCCTTCATGACTTTTCCACATGGATTTATTTCTGTGCAACAAATACTCTCTGCAGTCGTCGGCATTATCTGACATCTGCTACACTGACACTAAGACAAGTTTTCTAAACGCTCGAGTGATGGCGATGGCTCTGTCGAGTGAGTTTCTTGCCGTTTTTGCCGTTCCGGTTGCGACGCAAGTTCTTCTCTTGTAAACGTTGGTTCAAAACTGTATCCCTCAGCTGAAGTTACTGATGATGCCACGTTGATGAAGTGTAAGTGGAAACAACACGATTTCTTACTAACCCAATGTTTTTATACTGCTTCTGTTTCGTGACCGATTTTACGATGAGGGCACATCGCGGGCGATCGTCTTGTTAGTTTTCTTCGCCGAAACCAGCCAAAATGGCAGCTGTCATGGCGGCCTGCGCGACTGAAAAAAACCTTATAATCTAGAAATTTATCGGCATTATTTAGGTCGTCAGTTTACGACATCGTGCCAAGGGAAGGAATTTTGGAGAGACTGGATATCATAGCGTTGTTTTACACTAAGGTGTAATTTAGGTACGGAGTTCCTTTAACTTGAAACGATATATGCACATCATATTGTTTTTTTGTTTTTATTTTTTATTTTTCTCATTTACATTCAGATTTATGGTCTATGATATGCACTTAAGCTCGATTTATGTTTTGCCTAGGCGATATGCTATGCTATATTGGTTATGTATGTTTTTTGCTACGCGATACGCATGCGTGTATGCAAACGTCAAGTGTACACCATATCTAAATTCAAACTCAAGACATCAATATCAAAATAATAATGGACGTGAATTTCATGTTTCTTGCCGTGGCAGTTTTTATCTTCTGTTCTGATATTGATGAATAATGCAAGTACTGGTTTTCAATTTGTTTGGCATATAGCACCTATAGCTATGAAAATTGACATTTGATTTGAAATTCAATTTTCAAATTCAATTTTCAATTTTTGAGTACAAGTGGTATGAAAATTGAAAATAGATTGTCGATTCAACTTTCGAATATAGATTTTGATATTCCGCAAACCCAATCTGCTAACGCTCTAGAAGGTACTTGACAGGGGGGTAATGTAGTTGGAAGACGTCTGCTAGCAATTTCGCAATGATATAGAAACAAACGGATTTGCCACCAGTTGAACTGTCAATCAAATGCAGCCAGTCTTTGGTCCGAGGCTCTTTGGTGGTTGGTACAGAAAGTGGTGTCGAATCTGTCGCTGGTTTTACTCTCAATGGTTGTTTGTCGCGTTTCTTCGGAGGAAGAAATAGCAAGCTTTGTTCAGTCTGGAAAGACGTATGAGGAAATATCATCTATACTTACATCTCGGCAAGGCAATAAAATCGGTCTTTCTGCTAGAAGCATTCGATTATTTGGCAACGAAACGCAAATTGGGAGAAAAACATTGCGTGGAAAAGAAGCAGTGGATCAAGTTGTTTTCAACGCAACATGCAAAGTGAGTACGATGTTAAATGTGTTGCTATTTTGCTCCACTGAGGATTCCATTCCAACTTTTGCCACTACAACGATGGCTTGGTTTCTTATAAAAAAATGTGTATTCCTTATGCATAGGTGTATGTAGCCTTTGTACAGGACCCAACACAACTGTTTTCATATTAAAGTTTCATGTAGCCATTGCTTTAGGTTGGCCCACATACGGACGAAAAATGATGACTGGATATTTGCGAAGTACCGGCTTTCGTATTGGAGAAAGTACAGTTGGACGCAGTTTAAAGCGAAACAATCCTCAAGCACAGTCTGCCCGAGCAGTTACAGCTGGCAGATCATTGAATCCAAAGCCATACCACGCTGACTATTTTGGGCAGAAACTCCACTTAGATCAAAACGAAAAATTAGTCATGTATGGAGTGACCCATGTTGCTGCACGAGATAGCTTTTCTGGGATGATCACTGCCCATACAACCATGCCCGTGAAGAACAGCGTCAGAATCTACGAAGAGGTGTACAGGTAGATAATTTAATACGTAATATTACATAATAATATTATTATATCCGAATGATGTTTTCAAGTTCAGCGGGTGGTGATAGCTCTCTCTACATATAAAACTCTGTAACTCTCATTGCATGTAAAAAAAATTGAAAAATATATCATTCTACATTCTGTAAGCATTTCCACGGCCTGATTTTCTTTCTTGTTTTGTCATTACTGATATTAGCGTTTACCCGTAATGAACAGGGCAATTACAGCTTCAACAGTTTTCATAATCAGGGGAATTTCCTTTGTCAAGTGCAAATATTTCAGAGGAAAAATTTGGAAATCATTTCATTATCATTGAATTGTGACTAATTTACTTGGAGGAACTTTCGCAACAGAATGCTTCGCGAATTTCGCGAGTTTAGGCCTGTTTTGTAAGAGTTATCCCGCGAACGTTCTCCGAAACGGTCCGCAAGCTAAAGTCTATCTCGTGATTGTTTTCGCAACATCTGATTAGCGACAGATTATCCAATGTAATGATCATTTTCTTTCGATCTTCATAGCAGTAAACAAGAATTAAATATCTATTTCTATATATATTGAGATTTTCTCTACGTTTTTTGTGCATGTTTTCTTGGTACTGAAATTCGGCAAATTGAGGCATTTTTTCTTGTCGCAAAGTTTTGTATCTTGCAGGTTTTTTGTGATTTATCGATTCATGAAAGTTTAGGGAAACAATTTCAAGAGTTTTTGAGGTGGAGAAAGTTTCTCTTGCAAAAGTTTCTCCTTCTGTGACAGTTTCTCCATACGAAATATTTTGTTAGACAACGTCATTCTTCACTCAAGTACATATCCAGTGATATGAAAGTGTGCGTTAAGTTATATTATATAGCACATGTTCGTGTTTTAGAAAATCAGTTTTGCGCCATGGAGGAGTTTGGGATCAAATCAGAGTTGATGGAGGCAAAGAATTCACGCTGGTGGAACATGTACAAGACTACTTACGGAATTTCAGAACTGATCAACGAAAGATGCCAACAAAATCATCCAAGTCAACAGAAGTGAGTTGTTGGGATACATGAAAGTTTATGACGTTAGTATTAGTTCATGCATGCACAAACTGCATCAATTTTTTTGAATTTGCTATCCAATCTTTACAGAGATCACCTTGTGGTTTGATTTGCTGTCGTAGACCCTCGTCGGTTTTCTCTGCTTTTTCCTTTGTTTTTTTGTTGTTGTTTTTTTTTGTTTGTGCTTTTCCTGTGAAACTTAACGGTCCGTGGGGACACATGTTTTGCTACCTATGGAAAGGACGGGGGCTTTGGTAAAACCCGCCACCCCCTTTGGAAAACATCCTTTCACTATGAATGAAACTTGTTACACCTACTTATAATCATAATGGGAGGTAAGCTGACAAGTTTCACGTTCATTGACCATCTTGTCTCTAAATTATACCCCTTTAAGTCATGAAGTTAATAGAAATAGTTGTATTTAAAAAGCTTAGGCTAACACCACCAAAATTGGGTTGTACATTGCCAACTGGCGAGAGAAAATGGTTACCGAAAACAGGAAGTGAATTTCCCAAATATTTTTGGTAGCTGGTCAGTAAATTCTCAGTCATCCACTGAGTCCTCAGGAACAGGTTATTGCCACGCCCATTTACCCTATTCGGCAACAGAAATTAGGCTAAACGTTGTGTAAGGAGATTTTGATAACACTTGTGAAGTTTCAAAACCAATGGATGCGTGGATCAGGAATTACAGTAACATTTTACGCTTTGGTAACAACATGAAAAAGATCGACGCGCCGAATCAGTTGAACGTATTAAATGTAAAACTGAATCATAGTGTCGCACCATTCAAAAGAAAAATTAAAGGACAAATCCAGCCAGAACATGATGAAAATAATGATCCCCCCTCTAGAGAAACTTTATTGAACGACTTTATGGATGTTTGGCCCTCGCAATTTCGGCCAATTTCATATGGGCCGTCGAAAACCCAAGTGGGTGCAAGGAATTTTATAAACAAAAAAGGTGTCCTTTATGTTGCCTTTCAGAACTACACAATCGAGAGAATATGGGTTGAAGTCAACAGTCGTGTCAATTATCCGCTGAAAGCCATTTTGAACGATTTAGTGCACCGAGCTCTCATTGATATGGCTGATCCCTGCACCCGATTCTGTGTATCATGGGTTACGTGTAATGTTTCTTCAGTTGAGATGAACATGTTCGTTGATTCCTGGAATCATCACAGAATACCTGGTAATTAGAGTACTTTTCTATGATGATGATGAAAAATTTTATTGATGGTTGCTGTGGCTGGCTAAGCGTCATCTGCAAATTGTTACAATTGAGCAGCCCCGCACCCAGTTTGTAATGCTCGTATGGGAATGTTACAATAAAGTGTCCAGAAGTAATCGTACTATGATTGAGCATGAGGCAATCAGTTCATTAGTACCCAAAAAGTGATGTGCCTATACAAATCGAATACATTATCCACGTTCTTGAAATGGCATTGTAGCATTTTTATGTAGATATGTGTGGGGCACAATCGCTATCTATTTCGCTTCTTCTCTACTTCGTTGAACCAGTTCTTGCATGCTTCTATATACACATCTCTGATGTTTGTAAGAATGAACTGTTGGTAATAAAGCATGCATTGCGTATTTTGATGTATGAATACTGCGGTTGATGTCATGGTTTGTTCTTTTCCAGGAAAAGGTATTCCTGAACAGCTTTCACATATAAGTTCGATCGCAAGCTGCCAGCTGAGGTCTTGCCAACAACAGCAGTGGAAGGTTACAGATGTCTAAAAGGGGTCAATTTAAAGACTGAAAGTGCTTTCGGGACGGATCTGCTTTCCAATTTGAAGGAAGTCAAAGCCAGGCAAATGAAATTGTTTCAGGACGCAAATCCATCGTTTGAGTTTATATTCGAGTCAGCTGTGAAAGGGAATGGTACTCCTTTGGGAAATGCTATTTTCTCGCTAGTAAATCCAACCAACAACTTAGAAATGCAGTATGGTTAACTATACTTCCATAGTTATTTTTGTTACTTGTAAAGTACCTTGTTCTAAGCCGTATTTCCACATGTTGTTCTATTTGTACTGGTATACGCGTTCGAAAAAATCACCACACGTCATTATTTTTGTATTTTCTTTTCTCTTTGTGCAAACTCAAGAGAGAGGGTTTTCTGTTCATCTATCCACAATCCTGGTCAAAATATTTAGGTACCCATGCGCATTTTTGCCATGTTCCGTACCGCGAGTAAATGAAAATAGGTCGACAACTACCGAGCCGCAAATCGGGGCGAGAGGCTGGGCTTGGTTTGAGAGACTTACTATTTCTGACTTTTGAAAAATCATGCTTTAGCATTTCTAGGGTATGTGCAGGGTGTGGTAGGGCTTGCTTTAGGGCGTGGCTTGGGTTTTTTAAGTTTTTCAGGTAATTTAGAGAACAAAGGGCGTGGCATTCGGTCTACTAGCGTAAATTGCTAGAAACTGCACTGAGAGTGTAGACAGAGGTTGCTAAACACCTTCAAAAATATTCTTGAAGCGCCTGCAATGGAAAGTGCTTTTACTAGCAAAATTGGTAAAAAGTGCGTTTTTGATTTTGGCTGAAAAAAGTCTTTTGTGCCAAATAGTTTGTCCAGGATTGTAGTTCTGGTTATGTGGTATAATATAGAAAGATCTGTTTCAAAAAAAAATTAGCTCTTTTGTCCATCTGCGTTAATAAAATGCCTTTATGAAGTTCATTGAAGTCAATCGTATTAATTTGATTCCTTTCTCAATTTCTCATCTACCAACCGCATTAATTTGCTTCATCTTAATTTGATACATTGTCAATTTCTGTCTTCATTAATTTCCTAGAATAAGGTATATGACAACTCGTGAGGGCAGCATGACATGACAAGTAACAAAAGGGAAAACGTAATATGAAATGTTTTTGATGGTATAATGTAGCTTAAGTGTGCTAAGTTTCATACCCGCAACTATTGCGGGTGGCTATATACCAAAGGGGGAACAATCAGCCGTCCTCAAACTCCGTACTTCTCGAAAAAGACATTACTATGTATATACTTTGAAAAGCTGAGAACACCGTAAGACAGGAAATAAAATTCCAGGTACAAGCAATAATCAAAGTACACAAGTTCACCAATCCAAGCACTTCAAAAGTAACGAAAGAAAAAGTTCACAAATCAAAGCACTTCACAAATTCTTACCTTGCGTAGCAACGTCAGATAGATGAACAACGAAATCATGATGATAATATTCCAGAAATAGCAATACCAAACCACTTTAGCATTGAATATTATAGACAAAAAAAATGATTCCACAGCATACACAACTGATTGACCACTACAAGAGTTAACACCTGCCCGATAAAGAAAACAGAATAAAACTGTAACACTTCAAGGGTTGAAGGAATTATGAGTTACACCTTTTGGCACTGACTGACGAGGAACTATTCAGATATGTTAGTGAATCTGCAGCATGGATTTCATATTGCATATGAGGGTAAATATTGTCATGAAATATTTTTGACAGGGATACACCCAATAATACTCAGGCGATGCGTATCTGCAGCTGGTGAAAGACTATCCCAATCTATAACACCTTTTACAACTAGCAAAATTAAATTAAGCATCTGCTAAGCATGACAAAGCGCAAGGTTGCATGCCAATTTTAGTACCATAAATAAAGAAGTACAATTAAACCACCTCCTGGCAACAGACTCCATAGAGTCCTCCATGGTGTCACCCCCCCCCCCCCC
>JAOBRC010682341.1:0-10533 GCA_027575255.1 Scolionema suvaense | reverse complement strand
CATATTTTCAGCGGTAAAAAAATGTCTTCCGCGTCACTTATATGCCCGTCTACGCAAAACATAAAATCAATTTTACACCGCCTTAGAGCTCTGCCAAGAAGTATGGTTAGTTTTCCTATTGTTTCCTTTGTTTACCAGGAACAGGTGGCAATATTGGTCTGAAATCATAGGAAATGAACCAGGTGTATAATGTTCTTGTATTTATCTCTATATGATGTCGCAGAGCCTTGTCTGAAGTGAATAACAGACTCAAGAAAAAAATGCTCTCCGAGGGTTAACAGTATCCTTAAAATGAACAGTCAATGGCCTCTCTAGGATGTGTAGTTCAGGAGTTATATTATTTTGAAAATAGTACCCACTTTTCGCTGACATCAGCAGAAGGAAGTCATCAGCAATTCAAGAATTCACAAAGTTTGACATGTCTATAGTACTTTTAGGTCCTAGAACCTGAAAGTAAGCCTTTTTTGGGGGTGGGGTAGATTCCCCCCCCCCCTTTTTCAGTAAGGGGAGTAGTGGGCACCCTTCACTAATCAGGTTAATTTAGCAAATCAGATAAACCCTCCCTCTCCAACCCCCCCACACACACACACACACACACACACGCACACATATTATGGAACTTAAGTAATGCTTGACTGCTAAATAGTGGATCTCGTGCAGCTCTCATCGAATCCGCACGTCAGTTTGACCGGTTAGAAGTAAGAAATTTTAAGACGCGGTAAAATAAGAGCGTAGCTACATTGAGTTGTAAATAATTATGTTAGCTACTGTATGTTTGGATAGTACTATTCCGGCAATGTCTATGTTTATTCGAGCATTTCTAGCAATGCTTATTTCTATAAGAGAGTGGATTTTCGTTGAAAGTTAGCAGAAATTTTTAACTGAGATTCGCACTGAGCAAATACATTTCCACTGAATTCACTCATACTGATGGGAGACGTGAGAATTAAAAGGAAAATTAAAATTATACGTTAGAATAGACAGTTGGTGAATAAATTGAGATGCTACTCCTATAAAGATGGTAAGTATTGAATTAAACCTTGTCGCCACTTTCCTAGAATAGCTTAACCCTATTTTAAATGGGCTCTGAGCCAACTTATATAAACTAGAGCGGGCATATTTGCCTCCCCTACCTATATAAAACCTGTTTGGGTGCTCCGTTACACTTGAAACTTGTCATGATAATAGTATGGACCGTAAACTTTTTGTTTTAGGTTACTAATGCACCCACGATCTCATTTATTATTCATGATGTCATCACCTTAGGGGTTTTGACCAAAATTTTGGAAATTTTCAAAAAATATTTTTTCTCACGAAATTGGTTCTACGTTCATATTTAGTTGGCTCCAAGGTCAGAAAACACCTGCAATATACATTTCAGTACTGTTTTGCCTTTAGTTTTAGATAAATTGGTGCAAAAACAAATATTTCAGCCTAAATTTTGATATGGTACCCTTCAATCAAAATCCCATATCTCCGGAACTATAGGGTTTATGCTAAAAGTCACAAAGTTTCCGTGCCTTTGCTTTTTCTCGTTTAGATTCTATTAGAACTTTTACAGTAGGGGGAGGGGAGCAAATATGCCCCCCAGTTAAAATAGGGTTAAATGGCAGATGTACTACCATAACTTACTACAAGGGGATAAAATTCAATGTCCAATTTCATAACATTTCATTATGAAACTTCGTGATTGCTTTTATGTCTTTATTGCTTACATATAGTTCATATTCTGTAGGTCAACAAAGCATTAATTTCTTTTGGTACGTTTTGTAAAAAAAGCATAACGATCGTGGACTTAGAGTCAGATTCTCAGCCTCAGAGTGATGCTCAGTGTTTACTTAGATTTTTAGCTATATGGTAAAGTTTGGCGAAATTGATAAAATTTGCCCAGGTGACAAAAATTTTCACAACAAAATTTTGCGCGATCAGATTTCTTTATTTGGAGAAACTTTCGTGAGGTTAAAGACTCGCAAAAGTTTTTTGGATAACCGATCAGTTGCAAAGAAATCGCAAGATAAACTTTCACGAAAAGAAAGGATTGACTTTTTGTTTCTATGAACAAGCAAACAAAATCAATATTGGACTGAATACTTTATTCAGAGAAACTTTCGCCAGGTGGACAACACACAAAATTTTTTGGATAAACTTTCGAATGCTTAACTAGATGCATGTCCATACATTGCATAATAAAAAATCTGAAAAGCACTTATTTCAACAATAATGCTAAAAGACACAAATCCAAAACATAGTTTTAGTATGAAATGTTTGAGGTAAACAGAACAAGTGCTGAAACTTAACGGATTCTATGATACGCTTCCGGAAAGCTACGCATACTTAGCGCAGATTTCACTACGCGTAGTAAAGTAAACGGTACCTTTTTCCAAATCGGGTAACACATTGGTGACCAAAACAAAACAACAACGAACGACGAACAATCTTATGATGCACTTGATTACAGGCCAAGATCGAAATGTCCGGCGGTAGAAAACATCACATGGTCGAAAATGCCCCGTGATGGAAGAAATGTCGGGTGATGGAAATAATTTTCACGCAAAAAAAATCCCGTGATCGAAATATCAAGTGGTATAAAATGTTGCATGGCGGAAAATGTCTCATGATCGATTGATGAAAAATGTCATGTGATGGAAATATCGAGTGCTGGAAAATGTCGCGTGATGGAAACAATGCATAACGGTCTCTATCACGTCAACTGAAAGATAACGTGATGACACCCTCTGTGTGCCTCCCTTTTGCCACTCGCTCATTGGCTAAAATGGGTGGAGAGTATATTCTTCTTCTTTCCTTGCTTGCGGAATGCAAAAATCTGGAACATTTACTGGAAGAATGACTGGTGCTGTACTGCTGTTATTAACAATAAGAGAAATATGTTTTCACTATTCACTAATTTGGCAAATATAGGAATCTGAAAAGCAAAACCTCCCAAGCCCCCCTAAAATTTTCCATCCCTCCTGGGCAATGTTAGCACCCCCTCTAAGTTTGTGTTCTGTGGAAACCACCCCCTAAGGGGCTAAGAAAGAAACATGCTCAACCGCCCCCTAACATAAGGGGGGTACATACTATGGCGGTATCGTCCGTCATATGACCGGCATTGCCAAAACATTATTTGAAGGCTTATTGGAACCCTCATGTCAAAGACAGAATCAACTAGACATATCATTCTATCAGACTACTCATACATACAATGTGACAGAAAAGAATGGTTTGACAGTACCTTTTCGTTGTTGAATTCATCTTTTTAGGAGTATGACTTGAGGGCTTTGCTTTTCTTTTTACACCTTTTCCAATGTCGTCATTGACTTCCTCTGGTGCTGTCGAATCATGTTCAGGAGAAATGGAGACAGATAAGGATGGTTCAGTTGCTGAATCTGCAGAGCTCATGATGTTCCGAGAAGCAATAAATTAGACCTCTGAGCACCAGCAATACTAATAGAAACCCTGACCTGGACCAATCTAAATGATTAACAAAGTAATTAAGAAGGACTACCAGTTTGTCCTCTTCTACCAGCATAATGCAATGGATCAATCATTTTGAACCAGTCCCAGGAATTAAACACTTCTTTTTTCCCACGTTCCACAACATTGATTCTTATTAAAAAGACAGAGTATAAAGGATCCCATTAATTAGAGAGCAAGGTTTTTACTACATTGAATAAATGCTCTGCTAAAATAAAATTACACTAACATTTAGTAGCACCTGCATTTGCAGCTTAAAACCTTCAACCATAATTATTACAATAGCACACACCTCTAGCCATAATCTTTTAAGACAGTAATTGAGTCAATAGCCATGTCACGTAATGAAGATAAAAGAAGAAAAAAAACCTTGAAGATCAGTCTTTATCTCTGTTAAAAAGGGTTTGGGTTGACACTGCATCCCACTTAGCAACCCACTTAGCTATGCTGCTGACAAGTTGGAGGGAATTCCCTTAGGGTTCCCAGCCAGGATTGAAAACAAAATTCCCCGATAATTCCCTGATTTCCATGACAACTTCCACCCAAACTCCCTGATGGGGGAGGGGGTGGAGGGGGGGAGAGTGGAGGAATTAAGCAAAGGGAGTTGATTCCAAACACTCAGAAAGAATTTTCACCTGTCCTAAACATATTCCAGTCACTTCTGCACTGTTCAATAATCATTCTGACCATTTGTAGGGTGATAACGTGTAACTTAAAAATGATAACCACTCTTTGTCATATTGAGCAGCTAAAATATTGCGTAGCTACACGTACTAGCAACCGACTGCCTTAGCTATGCTGCTGGCAAGTAGGGGGGAAAAAACTTTGTAAGTGTATCACAGGACTCCAATTTGAATTGATCGGAAGTCATGGCATTAATTTAAAACATTCATCCTAATCGTAAGGTATACAATTTTGCCAACATCGTGTTCCTTAACATTTTTTATTGTTATTTATTCCATTTATTGTAGGAGATATTTAACATACAAACATGGAACTAACTTCACGGATAACCGATTTACCAAGGAGCCACAGGTAACAAACATCTCACCTTACAGCAACCAATCTAACAAAGAATTGATAGTGGCGAAAATATTGTTGCACAAACCTCAGTATTGCATGTTTCAAACAAAGGTACAGACCACAACCTCGCAAGTGTCTCAATAAACTTCTACACAAGACAAGTGGTACAGTGTCTCAATAGGGAGAGGAGTTAACAAACTGTGCACCCATAGAGGGCCACAATGCAAAAACGGGACTATGTCAGTCTAAAAGATTTTAATGGCCAGGAGTAGGCACTCCAACTAGATGGACGCTAAGAACTCATCTATTCACTTTTATCAGGCTGAGCAAACCTAGCCAGGGTTCGAAAAAGCGGTTCTTAATTCGTAAATCTTCAAACCTACGAGCCAATAAGCTCTCTAGCGCACACATTGTACGAATCAATTCTCACTGAAATTGGTTAAACAGCTGGCAGAAAGTCTGGTTGTTGCTCTTGAAAGAGGAAGTGAAAAGGTCTCTGCAAAGAAAAAAGCCTCATCAGTGATACATTCCTCAGTCCGATCGTGCGTTTAAGCCCCTTCAGTACATGACTTGTCGTCGTCTGACGATTCTCCGTCTAACTCAATCAGAAAGTGTCTAGTTCTCAGAAATGAATATCAGTCAGGCAATCAGATTCTCGTCAGTCTGAAAACTAAAATGGCGGTTACAGCTGCAAAGGATTGGAAGGTTTGAAGTGGAAGCACTACGATGACCGCGGAAAAAGGACGTCAAACAGTCGTGTTCATTGCCATCAGAGTACTATCAAGCACATGAGTGATTTTTTTTGCCGTGCTTTCCTTGGAGAGGCACTGGTGTTTAATATTTTATGGCTATAAAGAAGTATGACTTACTTCTCCTCAATTATCGTCGCATGTAAGGTGCTTTCTATTAACTTTGCTAAGCTCAAACTGTGATCTTTCAACCAGGAAACAAGTGCATGCTTTTCTAGTGCACATGTATCAGAATGGTTATTTCCAGCAATCTGGACGGACCAAATTAAAAAATTTTCCCTCCAGCCACAAACATGGTGTGGACTCCGGGTGTCACAGGGTACAGTGCACAGCTAAACATTTATAAGAATCACTTTTAAAAAGTTATTTCGAACCCTGCTAGCCCCTCTTGAGTGCCACTGAGTTATACTTACACATTGGTGCATACAAGTTACTGCTGAACATTACCAGTTCAGTGCCTGTGCTCAGGATTTCGGGCCTAAACTGAATATCCTGAAGCCGATGGAAAGGGCTGCCCAGGTGGCCCAACTGTAGGGATCCATCTACCACCAGAAGTTATGGCTCGAAACGGGAAAGATTTTGGAAATTTCATTATGAAATCACTAGATTTCAACTTAAATCGTTCATAACTTTCAATCAAGTCAAAAAGAACACAAATGCCGACACCGTTTCATAGAGTCAGTTGAGATCTTTTGATTGATGTATAATTTGTTCACTAAAAGTAAACTGGAGGCAACTTAGAGCTTCTTAAACACCAAAAATTTCGTTTTTTTCTCACTCCTATTTACAGCTTCGCAGCAGGTGGCAAACAGGTGGTTTCTTAGAGCGCATTTTTTCAAAAGCTTGCCACCTGACCAGATTAGCAGATGTCATAAAGGAAAACTTTGGAAAGCCTTTAAAATACATGCAACGTGTGACGAAACATTGTCAACTGTTATGACTTCTGGGGGCTTGCAGTATCCTTAAGGTACACAGTGTAGTGACCACTTTGGAGTGAGCTACTGAGGTTGATGCTGGCAATGAGTCGGTATTGCACCTATAAGGTCACAATATCATCTGTGCAAATCAGTGTAAGCAACGGTTCAAGAGGAATGTCAATAGCATTGGGATCTTTCTCAGTTGATCCACAGCTGATACGAAAAATCGTTTCAACTATATTATTAAAAAATATTAAATTGTTCTAGCTGTTTATTATAAACAGGCTCTACCACGTGGTTTATAGAGTCTTAGCCCTAGTTGCTGTGGGGTCAAGGGACACCCTAGTTAGTGTGGGGGGGGGGCACAAAAGCCCCCTACATTTCTCCAAAACCACAACAGCCACACCCAAATCAATAGCACCTACTTATGGGACAACTATTGAAGTTCTAAAATATGCATAGATTTGCAAATAGTTATTGCATAATTAATGCTGATGTCAGCATAATTACTGTTGGTCGGGAATTTTGCTCATTAATTATGCAAAATTTCAAAGTCCTTAAAAATTTGTTCAGATTGATCTAAAATGTTTCAAATAGAGTAGGCAACCTATTTAGAATGCAAAATCGCAACTTTTCTGATTATTGCAGAAAAACAGCATTTTTCTACAAATCTGCCTCAAAATTGGTCAATTTTGAGCTTCAATCGCATATCAGAAAACGGTGATATCTTATGAACCACTAAACCTATGGAGCTGAAATTTGCTACGCAAATGTATTATAAATAAAAGTCACCAAATTTTGTTTCTACAAAGTGAGGCGTTAAGAAGTTACTTACAAAATAACACTAGTGGGGGCAAATTTGCAAATTTTGATTGGCTTAGCTACCATAGCTACAGGTTTGGACTTAGTTGTATCTATAAACCATTTTATGTCATGTGCCAGCACACGAAGCACAGTATCACGCCTGCGACAATAACGACCTCAGCCTTCGAAGTTCGCTTCGGCACTCGGCAATTGCCGAAGAGATTGCCAAACATCTCTGATATCTTCGGCAGCTTCAGTGGGATACTTTAGCAGCGTTGACTGCTGAAAAGCATCTTTTTCACACGGGAACGCGCGTGTAACTTGCTTGCAACGCGCCAGTAGTCTATTCAAGACTGTTCGTGTACGTGCTTCAAAGTCGCATTCTATTGTTGCATCATTTTATCGAATCGAATAGCTAATGACTTGCTGTTATCAATTCTTTAATCTCTTCATTTCACGAACGCCCACGCTGAGCAGGAGAATGTTGTTGATGGCGGATTATTTCTAGCTGGGTACTTGGTTGTTGTGAGTGAGTTCGTGCAGAGGGAAAATAAATTTACGACTAGATTGTTGTGTTTTTAGATAATTTGGATATGACATAGTGATGCTGTCAGGCTGCATCAAGTAATAGATATGGTTTCACAGTTAGTCTGATCAGACACTCTTTTTGCAAGAACACTGTGTATACCATTATTCTGCTTCCGAAAATGAATGTGCGCCTGAGCTCTGGTAGAAGTCTATGTTGGTATCTTTGATAACTCCACCAGGATTTATTGGTGAATTTATCTCAGAAAATATGGTAGAGAAAATCCCTCGTAGGGATCTTTCGAGCTTTTCTTATAATCCCCACATAAAATGCGGGAAAACAACGACCTGAAAGTAAATTAGTCAATTTTTTAACTCAGTAGAAATGGTATTCTTGCAAAATGAAAGAGTGCTATGCACCATGGGCTATTTTTCCTCCTGCTTAACCGGGATTGAATTCTGTGGAATTCGCCATCCTTGAAATTTATTTTTTTATGGACGCTCTCCATTCAAAATTTTTGCCGATTTCCCGGGTGTCATGCTCTATATTTTTCGTGAATTTTTTAATTTGCTTCACCACCACGCAGTGTTTTACTCGGGCATTTCATCATCACTAGCCGGAGGGGAAAACTCAATCTGAATTGATTTTCAAAAACTGAATCTGGCGGAGGAATTCACACTTCCAGTCACACCAAATAGATTACTAACAAGGATGCACAATTTTCACCTAAATATGCAAACTGAGCATGAGAGATGGCAACTTTTTCAACTAGCAAGATGATTCTTTTTGTGATCTTCTTCTAAGCTTCTACAGCCTCTTTGAGACCTTTTTCTACGATTCCACTGCATTTCCGCGATCTTTGTTGATCATTTGCAGCCTTTTCGAAGTCTTTTTCTGTGCTTTTACGGCTTTTTCACAACCTTTTTCGATGTTCGTAAGGCCTTTCTGGGATCTGTACGAAAGATTTGCGGCCTTTCTGCCATCTTTTCCGAACTTTTCAAGCCTTTTCACGATCTTTTCGAAGCTTTTACAGTCTTATGACCATCTTTTTGGTAGCATCTACGGCCTTTTTTGAAGCTTTTACGACCTTTTAGCGATCTTTTTCGAAGCTTTTACGACCTTTTAGCGATCTTTTTCAAAGATTCCATGGCTTTTCTACGATCTATTCCGAAGCTATGCCCAAAACTCAATCGAACCAAAGAACGGTGTAGAACATGGCTCTCCCGCTGCTGGTGAAAGTTACGTTTCTGGGACTGTTTCAACGTTTGCAGAAGTAACCATAAACAAATGATCTGTATAGTAAAACAAAATTCATTGATATTGAATAATCTTTAGATCAGTTTAGACTAAAATCTCAGCTGACAGTTGTGAGAAGGTTATGTGCCAAGACAGGAAAAATATCGCGAACGGAAAGAAGAAACTCTGAACGAACCTGTAGGTTCATTTGGCACTGGCGATGGTAAAGCAACGCCCAAAATTTAATCATGCACTCGTTTTATTGTAATTTAGTTTTTTAAAGGTAATACTTTTTGAGTATGGTCGCATTGGAAATTTTTCATGAGGATGAACCTTGATCATCAAGTATTTATGACCCATATTGCAAGATCAAATTTCTTTTCAATCTTGTTGTCTGAGAACGAAATCCACGAAACAGTCTAGAAAGAGGTTTAAAAATAAATGGAAAAGATTGCTAAAACAACAATATAAGGGAGTAAATCAAAACACCACTAAAACAGCATACTGTCGAAGTGAATAACGATCGCCAAAGCAGCGTAAAAAATAAGAAAAAGATCGCTAAAACAACATGAGAACTAAATGCAAAACGGGCGCTAAAAGCAGCATTGAAAATAAATGAAGATCGCTAACACAGCGTAAGAATTGAATAAAACAGATGGATAACATAGCAGAAGAACTTACTTAATAAAATTATTAAATGAAAAGTGATTGCTTAATTAACCAGCGTGCGAAATAGTTGAAAAAGGTCACGGAATAGTGAAAGAAATAAATGAAAAAAAAAGATCACAAGAACGCCAAAAAGCCCGCTGAAATGCTTTATAACCCCAATTACTCAGTCACCAGCATTTGAAAGGTTCGCTTTTGATTGCTTGTTGTGGCTTGCGGACGCCGAGAATGGATTAGATTTCGCAATCTCCAATTGCCCTTGAAAAGAAGGAGCGAATGACATGGAACACAAAATAATTGATCTTGATAACTGGCCAGATCATAAATTATCAATAATTCAGATTGTATTGATATGAGGTCTAGAGAGAGGATGGAATTGAACAACTGTTCAAAACTGGGCAGATAGAAAACAAGAACGGCCTGTATGATGGCCTGGTAGATGCTATCCAAGCAAAGAAGTATCAACTATTATGTTGGAAGAGGTACAAGGTAAAATGGTGCCCTATATTTTACAGCGAAAGACTGCCGAAGGGGCTCTCGGCAATTGCCGCAGAAATTGCCAAGGAGAAATACAAGAAACTCACCAGTGTCTTCGGCAGTTTTAATTGCCAAGGGCCTGCCGAAGACTTTGCTTCATTCAAGATCGACCTTCGGCAGTTTAGCTGCCAAAGACTTTTGAGTTGAATTTCAAAGGCTGCGACCTTGGCTCAAAGCACTGGTACAACCAGAAAGAACTTGAGAGAGAGTTCCGTTGCTTTACTGACGAAGAGAACAAACATCCGATATATCCCCATCAAGTCAAATTTTCAAAACGTTGTCTACTGTCCATCTACTTCGGAGCTTCCTCAGCTATCTATCTCCTCCAAGTACACAAATCAGGTGTATTTCTCCTCACAATCTCATCTTTGGATTGTTGCAGTTGCAGCAGTGCAGTTGCTTCAGTTGTCTTAAACAAGGACACAAAACGTGTTAGGCCACCCTAAAAAAGTGCTTGTTTCCGGTATCCCGCCCGGTTGTCTTTTAGATGAAAAAAAAAGGTTTTTTCACCGGCGAACGCCCCGGAACAGTGAAAAAACTTTTTTTTCTTCCAACATGTTTGCTCGTTCAGCCGCTTCGCAGCATTGTTTATTTCATCGCT
>JAOBRC010682230.1:0-10534 GCA_027575255.1 Scolionema suvaense | reverse complement strand
ACAAAATTCAGACAATCACTGCCAAAAATCTTCGCTAAAATGGTTTGGCGAAGATATTTTGGCAATGATTGTAGATAGGGTTAAAGCATCGTATGGGGTCTTTACATGAGCGAGGAATTTTGCTGCCCAACGATTTTTTATTAGGCGTATAATTATGCATACGCGTGCAAATTAACAGAACTGATTCAGTGCATTCCAGACGCATACCTGTTTCCAACTCATGTCACTCGATTAAATTATGCAAACACGATAGCTCCCACAGCGTGTATATAATTAGTTAACAATAGCGCTTGGAAAACAAGTTGAACAGCACATCAGGCTCTGATACCAAGATCCTTTATTAAAGGAAAACTCCGACCCAAAACTAAGTGACTCTAGGTCGAATAAAACAGCGTTTCTGTGACCAATGCTGAGTTCTATCTTCTATAGCACACACTCGTCTGAACGAAATCTGAAAGGTTATCATTTCACTCTCAGCCAGCCTGCCTGACCTTCGGCAGACATTACCTGCTTCTTCTCGCTGTTTCCCGCCACAGATCAAACTGCCATCATGGACGCGCATGAGAATTTCAATGCATCTTTTGTCCTTGATATCAATAGATTAACTGGTTGTCATGGAAGCGCATGAACCGCATACCGGCAATCTCAGTTGCTCATCATGCAGCTAATTGCACGGAAGCCGGTGGGCGTCTTGTCGGGCTTCTTATGATATATTTGTAAACAGTTATTTCTCGTCATACGGACAAGAGAATTAAGTTTGGAGTTGATAGTTAGAATTTGCATGACAATGTTTATCAGTCGAGCGCAACTTGTTTTGGGGTCGGAGTTTTCCTTTAAGCATGTGCTTACAAAACTAGAATCTCAAAAACAGCTTGAGAAGAATGAACACAAATTTGAGGGCTCATTTATTGCTCTTTCTGGCAAAATTTGATGTTATGAGCAGGTTTCTATCAGCAGAGACTTTCCTGAATAATACATACTAAAATGTAGGGTTTTTACTAAAAACATGTAAAGTAATACATTGCAATGCACTAGAAAACACCAAAAAACAGCTTCAAAAACCTTTTTCGACTTCAGAATTAAAGGAAATTGATTTTTATACTTTTTCACCACTTTTGAGCAGTCCGGTCAAATCACAAAATCACTGCATCGTGAATTAACTGTTGCATTTCGAAGGCTAGACACAAAATAGATCTTTATTTGGTCTAAATGTAAGCTTAGTATGTTGGGGAACATATATACCACGTTTTGCCTATGGAACTGCCTTACTTTGTCTGCGGGAGGGCTACAGGCAAAAATGACCTCTACGGGGTTGCCAAAACGAAAATCGCCCGGTGGATAAAATGATGCCCCTGGTAAAAAGTGCCTTAATCACCACCAGCAAGGATAAAACGTACCAGGAACATAGTGTTGCCTTTCAACTGTCACGTAACGTAAAAAAGTTACTGATGACGTCATTATTTTTTGCTGACTTCAGCATTTTGTGACGTCACCCGAAATTTTCAAAAAATGTTTTTTCGATTTTTTTGCATCAAAATTGTTCCTAGGGCAACTGGAAACATATTTTATGTGTTCAAACTGCCATTTTAGCTGTATTTGTTTCAAAATTGAAGCAAAAACGAGCAAAAATCACGATTTTTGTCAAATTTTGCCATCAGTGGCCTGCCCAAATTAGCCCATATCTCCGGAACACCTGGAGGTGTAACCTTTTGGCCTGAAGGTCTAAAGTGGCAGCTCTTCAGCGTTTTCGGTTTAGCGTCTAAAATAAAAAGTTTGACAGGGGTGGTAAACCCCCCGCCCCCCCCGGACCAAATAGGGTTAAGGTGCTGTAAACGACAGGACTAACACTGACAGTCTTTCTGAAAACCGAGCGAGTCATCGAGAGTTTTACTTTCAGAACTCTGAAACAGCACCAGATTATCACTCTGAGCAGTGGATTGTCGGAGTTTATCCTTCCGCATGCACAAATTACTTATTAACTCTTGAAATTAGAGGTCGCCCAGTTCCCAGACACACGTTTCGATTTATAGACCAATTTCACGTTCAACGGGTAAAAACCCAGTTTTGAGAGTGAAATAATTTCTTTCTCCTCATATACTTCCTTTAAGTAAACCATAGATCAAGTCTCCAGAACAAGTCAAGTAACAGAGTTAGCAAGGAGAAGCTCCAGGAAAAACGTTTTCCTTCGATTTATGTCAGAGGTTCCTATGTTTTATTTAATCAAAGTTCAAGATATGTTGCATATGTTGCACATAAGCTAAAGCAGTACAATGTCTATTAGACCGCATTGTTGCTTAAATCGATTTTATCCTCGATAATCAGCTCACGTCTTAATCGGGCTTCGTGATGCTGCATAAATAATGCGATGGTTCGTGATGCTGCATAAATAATGCGATGGTTTGGAAGCTATCACAATCGAAGAAAAATAGTATTCCTTACCAAGGTATGCCAACACGAAGAAGTAATCAGTCGCAGTGGAGTTAGCACTTAAAGCAATATACCGCTGCAAAACCATATTCCACATCGTGGTAGATCTTGCAAGCATGAACAATGTTTTTTATTTGAGCGAAAAATCTTCAGTGGTTCTTCTGCAGTGTCACTTCAAAGTTTGATATTTTTCCTGTTCCCATGATTCTCAATTTTGCTCATCATTAACGTCTTATAGGATCGTTCCCAAGGCCTATGGTATAGGGTATACTCAGCATTAGAAGGATTACTTTTAACGCTTTGAGCAACATATTACACCCCTCTTTGAGATTAAGTTAAGTTTAGATTCACACATCTATTCAATGAGTAGCAATTTAACAAATATGAAATAATCCAACTCTGCCTGACCATGCGTCATGCATGATTACCGTTGAGAAGCAAAATGGTAGCCAGCTAAAATTCTCCTTAACTTTGAAGGCAGATATCTCTGGAACTACAAAACAGCTTTTTTCATGAAATAAGGGGCTACAGTTATACTAACGAAGGCTTTAATACCACGATGATGAGCACAGCAGGGCCAGTGGAACCTGATGATGAGTATAGCAGGGCCAGTGGAACCTGGTAATGAGTACAGCAGGGCCAGTGGAACCTGATGATGAGCACAGCAGGGCCAGTGGAACCTGGTAATGAGTACAGCAGGGCCAGTGGAACCTGATGATGAGTACAGCAGGGCCAGTGGAACCTGATGATGAGTACAGCAGGATCAGTGGAACCTGATGATGAGCACAGCAGGGCCAGTGGAACCTGATGAGTTTTTCAGGGCCATGGCCGGAATGGTTTCTCATGGACAATGCTCTGAATTCAAAATCAACAAGACGCAAAGCTGCTGCCATGTAGATTTGCACTGTTTTGAAAGTTTATCTGAGAATGGCACAGAGCGTTGAGTACTTGAAATTTTGGACGCTTTAATGCTGAACAAGAGCAAAACTTTCCAAAATTTTATGAAATGAACAGGAATGTCACTTCTGAACACGTAACATCAGGTAACACTACACGTAACATCAAGTAACACTACACATAACATCAGGTAACTCAACACGTAACCATGACCACATGGTACTATCATATTCGAAACATCAAGCATACATGCCATGGTCCAAAAAGTTTAAAACATCTGTCAAATAAATTTTTTCCAATGTTACACACGTAAAATCATCAATTTTTTATGCTATCCCGGTGGCTACATGTGTAGTATCAAATGCTTTCACATAGGAAGAACTAAGATAGTGGAATAGAAGTTTCATGCACATGTCTTTAGTGCAAATAAACATCTTCCCCTAAGAAATAGCCATTTTCTATGAAGGCAGCATAATCGTGGGCTCTTACTGAGATCTTGACATTAGGACGAACACAATTGTGCCTTCCGGTGGTTCATGCGAACATCGCATCATGGAATAATACACGTTTTTTTCGTATAAGAATTTTCATCAGAGCAAGCCTTTGTGTATTGATTAAATTTTTGTTAACTGTTGATCAGGTTTTTGGCGTTTTGAGGCCTTACTTTCTTATAAACGTGATTCTTATAGAAAAAGACGTGTATGACAAAAAGTTTAAACGAACGCGCGATAGCCAAAAAGTATACAGTGCAACCAAAATAAGAACGGTTATCTAAGGTTATACTGTTGCATATAGGACTTCGTAAAGTATGAACTTTGACAATAGTGTGCTGATTTCATCCAAATCTACCAGAAAATCGTAGACGTGTTTTTATGCATGTTTTTGGCATACAGGCCTTTTTTTAATTCAAATCCAGTAAACTCTCTCATCAGCGGACATTCTAAAAGGCGGACACCTCTGATGAGTGGCAAAAATTTATTTTCTCGATAGTTCTCTAGTCAAAACCTTACAAAAATGTTTCTAAAAGGCGGAAATCTATAAGCGGACACTTCAATTAGCGGAGACATTTTCTTGCACGAAATGATAGAAATTATGATTTTTCCTCTCTAATTAGGGGACAATTGAAAAAAATTTGAATAGACACTAAAATATGAGATACGCATGACATTTTTTCGATCATTTACGTCATGAATTTATTAATTTTACAGACTAAATCCCTTTTTTTACATCATCTACCGTTCTTGTGGCTCAGTCAACAATTTTGTCTGGATCATAGTAGTTTTGTCTCGAATCACCCTCTTCCAGGTGACCTCGTTCGTAATTCGGGAGTGTAGCACTTTTAAAAGAGCTAAGTTTTTCTTTCCCTCATTACAACCCATGTTTGACTCAAATTCTACCTTTAGCATACCTTAGCATGATCAAAATTGGCACTCACATTACAAAGCTTTCTAAAAGGCGGACACTTCTAACTAGCGAACACTGACCTCAATCCCTGATGGTGTGCGCTAATTATACTTCGCATATCTTGTCTTTGAACATCCAGCACGATTTCTGACCGTCTTTGCCCGTCACACATTCTTCCTTCACTTCGAAGAAACAGCGACAACATAGCGGCCTGGCATCAGCAACCGGGCTCGAGCATCAGCAACCGGCCTGGCATCAGCAACCGGGATCGAGGAGGATAAGACCAAGAGCAATACGGCGACAGCTATCAACAATAATTTCTCCATGTTTCTTTGAAGTGGTTGGAATTCGGAATGCAGGAACCCAAGAGGCAACAGCAATGAAATATCTTCTTCTGCCAAAACTACTTGCTAGCATCTGCTTTTATACACTGGTTTGAATGTACACGCAACATGCTTCTATGCGTATCTTCTCCCGCGCAAGACAGAAATTATAGAAATTATTTCATTGCATGGACAGCGCAATACCCATCTATAATTGCTTATGTTACTTTTCCTTCCGCTTCACGTTCATGCCGATCGAACATTTGATGTCACTCTAATCCATAGGTCGTATCAGGCGTAATCATAAACAATCACACCTCCTTATATGGTCAGCCATTGTTACTAAAAAGGTATTCTCTACGCCTCCTCGTGTCTGAATCATCATTGAGTATAATTATGCGCATGTATACCATATACTTTAAAGCAGTTGTGCTTTAATATCAGTCTTAGTTCTTTTAATTGAGGTCCTAATCAGTTCGACTGCACTGCCTCCCGTAAGCTCTCATGCAACGTCTCAGAATTCAGCTAACTCAAAGACATGCTTTGCGGACGAAACATTTGCAAATTGAGGTCATGATACGGACAAATTTTACTTCAGGGGAATTTTTTTGCGAGGATAAATTTTTGCGAATTTAGTGATTTTTTGCTATATTCGCAAAATTGAATCCTCCAAAAAGTTTTCAAATCGAAGTTTTAAACGTACCTTAAGGAAACACCACTAGTTTTACGATTTTTGATTAACAACAATGTACCTGGACCCGTTCTTCTCTGTCGATTGCTTCCTCCTTTTCTTTCGTTGATGTGCATTCATTAACTTACTTCCACAGATTCTCTGCTAATCACTGATTTCCAAAAATAAATCCATGCAAAACGCACCAAAAGTTGTTCTTGCACGAATAAATCTACGCCAAAATTTTTAAGGTATTTCATATGTCTACAAGAAACCAACCCACACCGAACAATATCGAATGTAAGCGATCATGTCACGGCTTCTGCTATACAAGCTTTAGTAAGAAGGGCAAAAAATGTTTGTTCAAAAACCCAAGATTTTTTAAGAAGAACTGGAATATATCAGACAGAAAATGTTGCTAAATGGCTACCCAGTATCTTTTGTGGACACACAGATCAAAAGAACATTGGAAGGCATGAGCATAAATGAAAAGAACAACAAAGAGAAAACAATGAATTCTGAGGATGAGACTCTCACAAAGATGTTCATGCCTTATGACAGAAGTATATAGAGAGAAAATTAGGAGGGTGGCAAGAAGATCTAGAGTGCAAGTTATATTTACTAAAGGGAAAACCTTGAAGAATAAGTTGACAATGAGGCAAAACAATGACCTAATGCAAACTGAAGGGGTAGTGTATGAAGTTGGGTGCAAAGAGGAAGAGTGTGATATGAAGTACATTGGACAAACAAGACGAAAGTTATCTACAAGGCTAAAAGAACATGTGTCCAAAGCGAAGAATTTTAAGTCAGGGGAAGATAACATTAGGAAATCAGAACAAAAACTATCTGGATTATCAGAACATTTACATTCCACAAAACACAACTTAGATTGGGAAAACGTTAAGGTATTAGCAAAGGATAATAACTTCAGATCAAGGACCATCAAAGAAGCAGTTTTATCTCAACAGTTAAGGCAAAACTAATGAATAAAAGAGAAGAAAGAAGTGAAGTTTCAAATATCTGGAAAGCAACATTTTGAGTTTCAGCATATCCTAAATTCTGATTGGTTCATTACTGCGTTCTTATTGGAGGAAAAAACTTGAAAGCTTTTGAAACAGACCATAAATTGTGGTAGATATAATCTTTGGCTATCAGTTCGTAATAGACCGCATCGACTAGAGGGTCTGTTCTTTGCCGATCTTTATTGGCTCTTTAGCTTGTTGTAGCGATTATAGTTCTTTTGTTCGTATGTTCAAAAGTGATCTTACCATTGATGATTTTTTTTGTGGTAGGCATTCATTAGTTTAATATTTTTTCATGAATTGGTACGTGTAGCGGGGGTGTGCAGTTCGAGCAAAACACGTTTTGGCATGCAGGTAGATTTGCATCAAGTAAAATTTCTCTTACCGCACGTCAAAGTTATGACGTGCCCATGGGAAGAGAAGAACAGCGAGTTGTGCCAAAAACTCCCTTCAGCCTTCAGCATTGTGGGCATGTGTATTAATGTAAGGGCTCATTTTTATTAGGCACGACGTTTCTGGCCTGAGTAGAAAACTATTGAGAATTTGATCAGTTTCCAGCCTATTTTGGAGACCTTGTATGTAAAAACTGATCACAGATCTGAACCTGCGACAAAGTCAGCGTGATCAACCAATTCCACGGCTATTACAACTTACAGAGTATCAAACTAGTGTGATTTTATTGTCTGAACAAGTCCTCAAGTCACTTCAGACATGTAAATAGACATAATTGGCAAGTCTAGAATAAGTGGGCGTGCCCACGAGAGGGGGACCGTTTTCCCCTTCTGATCTTCAAAGTCGCTTGGCCATTTCCCCCTTCTCGTCACGACTGCCCTAAATTCAGTCGGAGACATGCAAATAGCCGTAAATATATTTGCATGAAAAAGAGTGAACCCACGGCTTGCCTCTACGGTTTGAAGTCTCGGTTTGACGGATCCTAAAAGTTCGATCCGTTAGGGCAGTTGTGACGATTGGAGCAACAAAATAAGTAAAAAATGATAACACTGCCGTTCATGACACCCTATTGTGCCTGTATTCACCTTTTAGTGTGTGGTTGCTTTTTGCTGAAGGCTGTCTACTCAAGCAATGGATTTAATCACAAAGATCAGTCTCTAATGACGGATCTGCTTCAAACTAGATGCCTCTTGATGGTCCTATTTTCTTTGTTTTTCTTAATCCGATTAGCCCTTTGAGCCCGAACGACGCCTTTTGGCGTTCTGGATACTGTGTCACCTTTGGCGCGCCATAGAGTCTCACCTGTTGAGAATGAAAGGTCGAAATGCCGGTCTACGCGGAGTTGCTTTGGCTTCTGCGGTTTATTGTTCGTTGAAATCAGTGGTTGGTGATCAGGGGCTTTTTTAAAGAACAGACAATTACGCATCGATTGGCACTAAGTTTGCTGCTCTACGTACTATGGTTCAGACGTTATGGCATCTCAAACTTAGCAAAAATGACAAAAAATACTAGATCATTTTTTCAGACATTGCGGAGTCTAAGGGTAATACCAGCGTTTTGGTGGATGGTATATCGGGGGCGGGGACGGGTGGTTCAAAATTGCCCGCGGCCCTAAATTGCCCCCTGAAAAGGGAAATAATGGGCCAATAATCACAAAACTTAGCAAATATATTCTTTAGGGTGTATACATTGCAATCAAATCATTTCCAACTCACAGGCTTGTATATAAGGAGTTCTAGATTGCTTGACATGAGGTGAGGTGAAGATCAACTTTCAACAGAGCTGCAAAAATGAGAAGATGTCGCATTAAAATTTCTTCTCTGGTTTTCTTCGCCCTAATTCAGATTTGAAAGCTGTTTTTGTTGGTAAACAATAAAAATTATGTGGCTTAATAGATTTAGGGTGCAACAGTACCCTAAATCACAAGTACAAAAATATTGTTTTTGTCTAATTGAAGTGCCCGCGGGCGATTTGACCCCCCCTGTCAAGTCACCAACCTAAATGGGTGTGCCACCAGCAGACGGTGCCTGTGGCAATTTTTTTCTGCCATTTGTCTGAATCTAAACTAAATACTAGGAAAAGTCATTAAAGAGCCGCTACCATTGAAGCACTTAAAAAAGTTATTAACCTTTTAAATTTCGGCGGGCATAACAAGCTCTGTACTTGAAACGTGCAGGTTTGTAGAGCAGGTCTAGCCAATCATGTTAGTAGAGGGCACCTGATTGCAATTTTCGTTTTAATGTGCTTATGCAGCAAAACAATTTCAAACGAAACAAATAAATACAACCGGATGAAGTCAATCACTACTTATGCACCAAAACAATGGGATGTTCTGGTTAGGTTGTTGTATATTTGTATTGCCTCTTGTGTAGCGGATATTGACATCAAGATGGTCACATCTACCTACCATGCAAAACACGACATCAGGTGTTTCTGATTCGCAATAGGATTTTCCAGGTGTTATATGTACTGTGTTGTTTGTTTAGTTTTAGTTAGTTAACATTGCCACAAACCGGCCAAGTTTTGCAAATAAGTGATATTCTGTGGTCTTGAGAAATGGTGTATGTCCTGGTGCTGGTTGTGCAGTAGATTTTAGTGAAAAGATAGGTTAGAAACTTGCTTTAAAAAAGTCACCAACCATGCTTCGCTGCTTTTGCATTAGTCGTTCAGGCACGATTTGGATTTGTACTTGGGTTTATACTGCACACCACTCCAAATAGGGTTAATTAGTGCACCAGCGATTCATAATGGTGTGTGTTGTAACGCTATTAGCATAGACTGATGATGCATGTAAAACATGAAGCCTTTTAAGTTTGAAATCTACTGTTGCATTCTGAGACGAGCAGAACTTAGGTATACTTAGAAATGATTTACCAAGAATTTGTTATTCTAATGCTTTAGACTGATTTGTGTATGTCATTTGGTGCGAACAAATAATTTTATCGATGAAAGGAAGAGCTTCTATATCCAGCTTCTTTTGTATACACAAAATCTCTATCTAAAATCTGTGAAGTCAACTGAACCCATCATATGTCCATCTGAAAACTGTGAAGTCAACTAAACGCATCATATGTCCATCTACAAACTGAGAATGAACTAAACGCATGATATCTGCACCCCAAATTCTGAACTAAATGGATTTCCATTTATCAAAACACAAAGAAGATTGGACAAATCTTTTCAATTTCTATATTGATTTATCGATGACATCCAATCGTCAAGTCGTCATATAAAGTTCTCTATTCATATGTATATAAATTACAGTTGCTTATTTACAGTTTATAATCGGCTTGAAAAACATATTAAAACATACGGATCTGTATTTGCATGTGAAATTACGTAAACTACCGAAGCATGTGATGCCAAACTTTCTTTGGACTCAGTTTAAGCAACACGTTTTCCGACAGTTGTCGTTCATCCAACTCGAGTTGCCGCAATAGTCCAAGTCGGCTAAATGAGGACAAAACCATCCACTCACAGGATCGTCGGAAAGTCCGTTGCAGTTGGGCGCTGCACACAGACCACATGTTTTCGGACATTTCTCGCGTGTAATTTGATACTCTGCACAAAAAGCATTCTTGTACGCCTGAATTGCATCTTGCGAGCAATATGTAACATCAAGATCCACACAAGCTAGAAAAGCAAGAGAATTCATACATGCAGATAAGCTCATGAAAATGTACCCAACAAAAATGAACAAGTGTATACAGTGGACGAACATTTTCGATCAGAATTTATGAACATATGTTGAAGTCGTTATCGTATCTCCGTTACAAAATGGGTTTTAGTAGCTTTTATTATGTAGACAATTCTGCTGACCTTGCTAATATTGAGCAGTT
>JAOBRC010682119.1:0-10535 GCA_027575255.1 Scolionema suvaense | reverse complement strand
TTGCCCAGTGTTACACACGTAACACCATCTTTTGTATTAAAAGAATATATATAAATCTTTTTCATAGAAAAATAGGTGTTACGTGTGCAACACCAACTCACAATTACCCATGCGGTACAAGAGGGTAAAAACAGGTTCATTTACATGCTTTACTGATAATAAAGACATTCTTCCAAGAAAACAGCAATTTTCCATGACTGCACAGGACTATGTGGTCCCATGAGTCTAGTGTTACATTGAGTGTTACATGTAATGTAACATGTGTGACGTGTATTTTCGTGTAACACTGTATGCCTACCAGGCAGTCCATGACCAGGATTCAAACCTGATCACATCAGCAAATAGCTTATGATGCCTTAACATCAAATATGTACATATTATACACATGAAGTCATTGCTTGACTAGAAATCTTCATTTTTGATCAGAAAAATTCAGACAAGCATTCACAAAATGTATTGGCACAAGCAGAAAATCAAGCATAGCCCCCCCCCCCCCATTTCAATGTTGTTCTATCAGCTTAGCAACTCGAACTGGATGCATGCCACGTGCCTATAACAACATTGAAATGGGGGAGAGGGGGTTGTGCCAATACTTATGTGGGTAGTTGTAGGAGAGAAAATATACAATCTATGGAGTTTGTCTTGTCTCTAATTTCGTTCATGTCACATAGCCGCGCTCTCCCAATGAGACAAAAAGTTTGTCTGCAGCACAATGCAACGTCTTCCATTTTTTTTTTTTTTTTGAAAACATGCAATGAATGGAAAACAATAAACTTTACAAGATTAACAATCAGCGAAATTCTATCCATGCCCTCTCCCCCAAATTTCTTAAGCGGCCAAAAATACTAGAAAGTGCATGAGTACACACTACTACAGAACTCGTTTTAGACAGAACAACCTGAAATTGATTCCTGCAAAATACAGCTATAAAGTACTGAACCATACACAAAAGAACATTAGATGGACAAAACCAACCTTGCACAGTCATGAAGTCAGCAAAGTTCCAAATCATTTCCCCCACGAGGAATTCTTTTTTCAACTTATCAAAAACAGGAAAATATTGCTTGATGGTTTCCACCTGGTACTCCTCCGAGAACATCATCGAAGGATTCTGCAAAGGCAAGAAATTAAAAAAGATGACAGTACTCTTTCTAGAACATATACACCTCTTTTTTATAAGCATAGGGTAAATTTTGCTGAGGCTCAATACGCTTAAGTTTTTTCCGATTTCAGCTTCAAAATATGCTTAGCGGTATGATCAGTCTATTAACCTCTAAATTTAGTACAAAGATTTGAAGGCGAACTTTCGGAACAGCAAATTTCGAACATGCGAGGACCTTCTACCTTCCTTGGAACGCTATATGGCTACCTTAGTCCTTTCAAATTTCGCCTGCCACTAATTTTCACCCCTAAAGGGACGAAAATTAAATGGGGTGAATTACAGAATTATTTGAAAACGGGGGCGAAAATTTAAGGAATCTATAAAAAGCTAAAAAATAAGTCATCGTAGTGTTACTTGACTTTTCTATCATTTAGATAAAATCTTCACTCTATTTTATGATTACATCGATCACTATTATGGCACCATATGCAAAATAGACGACCAAATTCTACAATTAGATATGATTCAATCCAGATATTGTTCGTAGTGGGTGGCGCAAAGCTAATGAGATAAGAGAGCGCATTAACAAAGAAATTGAATAGGAGTTATTCAAAGGCATCTAAATAACATTTTATGAGGTACCTGTAGAAGTGAGGATCCAACGAAGGAATGTGTGGAGGAAGCTTATATTCTTCCTTAAACCATTTCTCTCTCCCAAACACGCACCAGTAACTCATTCTTGTATTTTTAATGCACGCCTGCTTTCCGTAAAATTTCAAATACCTCTAATGTTTGTAGAGGTAATATGGTTTGAGTTTCTCTCAAAGCTTTAGCTGAGAAGATGGGTGATGGAGGGGAAAGGGGCGTTAGGGCGAAAATTAAAGGGAGCGAAAGTGTATATTGAAGGGGGCAAAAATGAGAGGGACGAAAATTAAAGGAAGCCAACTTTAAGGGCAGGCGAAATTTGAAGGGACTAAGGTATTGTGTATAGAAGAAACATAAATAAATTGTCCACTATCCAATCACATTCCCAGTTTCGAGAAATTTCTCTGTTGAAAATTTGCTAGAATAGTTTATGAGGCTCAAGGAATGGAAGTCAAATTTTCTGAGGCTCAAGATATGCTAAGCAATATGCTTAATTTTTCAAGGTTCTTAGCTTCAATATGCTTATAAGATCTATGGTTATAAAACAAGAAGAGTGTACCATACTTCATCAATAGCAATGAATGAAAGGAACGGTTTCCAACACAATTGTGAATGTAAATTTTTGGCATCTAGGTATGGCAGCTAAAACTTCGAATATGAAAAATTTCGCCCGAAATTTGCTGCCATTAGGAAGACACAACTATTTTTATGCGAAATCATCAAATTTTTCGTTCTAAAATTAATTTAAACTACGATCAAACTCTTACAATATCAGCAATTCAACTGATTGAAACATTTCACAGTGAGAACCCTTAACAGGGGAGCTATCAATTTTCTTGGTATAGGAACATAAAAACAGATCTTTCGGATAACATTATTTTAATTAAACGCTGACGTGCAAGTTAGCAGGAAGATCTCTTCTGAGAGCTACGCCAGGGTTGAATCCATTTTTTCAAATGCATATTCAGTAAGCGAAGAGGATTCAATATCTTAAAAAGAAACGCACTAACATGACTCGATTACGCCGTCGGCGGCTGATTTGTTAGAAATGGACTTGGGGGTGGCGGCTTATTGAAGGTGGGCTTATTCGAAGTGGAGCTTATTAAATTGCCATTCCTGGAAGCCCTCCCTAGTATTGGACTTCTCTGCAAATTTCTGATGATTTAGCTCATATGTAACGCATTTTTATGACATTCTGCCTGAATTAGAGGAGGAGAAACAAAGAAGGAACTCATCAACAATCTTTCAATGACATATTGCAGTTTTTGTTGCTTCTGACTGATGTTCGTAAGGATTCAACGATTTCCTTTATATGACACTTCCGGAGTGAGGCTTATTTGCAGTCAGAAATTGACGTGGGGGTGGGGGCCATTCGAAGTAGGGGGGCTAAATCGAGTCTTACGGTAAAACATTCCCCTACGTGGCCGAGTCAGACGAGAATGAAAATGAAGTTAGCCAGCAATAGCAATATCAAGGAACAGAACACAGTACCACATATATTTTGATCATCATGACAATACAACAAACAGAAGAACAGTACAGTTAATATAGTCAGAAGTTAAGCATACATCAAGAGCAAAAATTATGGTGCACAACAATGTTAAATGCAGAAGGTTAAAATTAGTGTAGTGTATCTAGAAGTGCAGGGAAACTTCAAAGAACGTGTCGCTTTTTTGAAAGTTTTTCACAAAATAACAAATTATTTTGCCATTGCAAGTGAAATCTTTTCCTAGCCCATAATTTTCACATGACTTTGATAATCTTGATACATTTTTTCTTCCCTTCAGTTTCGCCACCATCTACGACTTAAGTTAAGAATCTATTAAATTTTATGATGATAACGCCTATGATCTCACTGTGTCAGATTCTAAGCTACTATTCTAAATGCCCTTTAGATTCCTGGTGAGGTACAACCACAGATGTTCGGTTAAAGCAAAGACCTCTTTTCATCTTGAGCTTTTAAAAAAAAATTTGCGTCGGGCCATTGTGACGACCCTTCGTGACATATGCGTGCTTCCCAACCTTTTTCCAGGAACCAAGTAAGCTATGCGCATAAAACTTCACACATAGTGCCCATTATCTCTACTCTATGACACAGGTGTTACAAACCCATGGTTGTTAATTTCACGGACGTAAGCACAAACTAACAGGTGGGTCAGCGTTTTTTGATGAAATCGGACGAAATCTTTCAATGGGCAGCAAAAAACGACATGAATCCATTCCCCTCCCCCTCCCCACAACACATACACACACACATCAAGCAGAGTAAGTATGAATGCCCAACTAGTTACCCATTACCAGTGTTCATTCAAGACCAGACAATACTGCTAACTGCCTGAGACAGAATTATAACTTTAGACCAAGCACAACGGATAAGGGTCTCTCACTACATTATCAGCGACCGTCACTCACTTTTTCTAATGATGTTGCACAACAAGCTGCCACCTAACGAAGCTTTCATCGAAGCCCTTTATACCAACTTGGAGCTGACTGGTGATAACAATCAGGGCAGTACTTGCGACCCTGCCTGTATCCTTAACCCTATTTAGACCGGACTCTGGAAACCCCCCTCTTTAGGCCGAGGGGGAGGGGGGTATTTTATTTGACATTGAAAAAATTCTTGATGACATCATCATTAAGGAATCTGGTCCCGAGAAATGATCAATATCTTGGGAAATTTGGTCAGAAAGTAGCTAAGATAATTTTAGTAAAGCTCGCGAAGTTCAGCACTTTAGCGCTTATCGTGCAAACAGGGTTAAGCTAACTTTACCCCGGGAACATTCCCAGTGCCGTCCAAATGGGGTTAAATACGCAACAAATTGTACAAAGGCATGCCTTCTGTTAAATTATATTCTCTTGAAAAGAGAATCGGTTTCTCATGGATGATCATGATCCATGGTATGATCAGAAAATTTCAATGAAGTTTCCCTGTTTATTGCTACATGTTTAGTAGATTAACATTAAATGCATAAATTAAAGAAACTGCATTTACCAGATGGATGCCAATAACAGAATCAGCACCGTATTCTGATAACATGACAGGTTTCTCGTGGATACGATACCAAGTGTTTAAGTCCCTTTCAAGTTGATACGCAATCAACTCAATGTGACCGTAATCGTGATACCATGCATAATAATGATTGTAGCAGACAACATCGACGAATTGTACCTACAATGTATGTTACAAATAATGTATTAAATTATATGCATTAAATATCAAGTACTTATTATGCGTATTACCGTCATTGTGGTGACATTGCCCTACATTATGACAACATCACTATTTATAAGATGAACAACTGTTACCATGTGTAAACCAATAATCGAGCCAGCACCATATTCAGTCAGCATCACTGGTTTCTCAAACAGGTCGTATCGTAGGCGCATGTCATACTCAAGTTGTCTGGATATAAGCTCGAGATGCCCAGGATCAGTATACCACGCATAATAAACGTTCCAGCATATAACATCTACAAACTGCAGCTGTAAAACAAGTTCAGAAACTGAATAACAAGTAATAAACACCGCAAGTACATGAGAATGATCTGAAGGTCAAAAAAGCTTTGCACCAAAACTATATGGAGCAATATCTTTGGTGATGAGTGAATAGCAGGGCATGAAGACAATTATTTAACTCTAGCAATTTCCATGCACCTCAGTCACCTAATGCATCATAGCTAGTCTGACATATCAGCTTTCTTGTTTAATTTTCAGTACCAAAGCCGAAACTATTCTATTTTCAACCTGTTCTGTAGGAGATGGTCCTACAATTCAACCTGTTCTGTAGGAGATGGTCCTATAATTTTACACAGACAGCGACGAAAAAAATAATAATGATGAACATATTTCCTCATCTTTGGACATAAATGGCCACACAGAAGCGAAACGAGAGTTTTCTTAGATGACACATCCTCAACAATATAGCTAATGCTGTAGTTAATTTTCATACACAAAAATAGAGAATACCATTGGTCAGTCTTAAAATACTTTTTTAAGAAAACAAAAACTGACAATATTTGGACCCAATGCCCACATCCAAGGTAAACAAGAGCTTTTTCAGATATGTCACATGCTCCATATGACAACTAACACTTCTCTCTACACAATAAATTACAAACAAGTCCCCTTTTCAACATAAATGGCCACCTGCAAGATGAACAAAATATTTTCAAAAAATTCCAGATTCACCAATTTGTTTCGATTGATTCACCTTCATGCCAAATTCCATAAAAAAAAGCGGTGGCAACGGGCAGATGAACAGAAGATCGATCACATTTTAAACGAATCTTCCACAGAAGTGAAAGCACAAAAACACATTCAATCCGAGAAGTCGTAAGAAAGAGGACAAATCTAGCATCATCTTATTAGTAATCTTAACGGAGGCCATGTTATATCGATAAGACAGCATGAGTGTTTTTATTTTATAGATGGACTACCGGCACAGACAGGCAGTCATTGTACTGCTATACAGATTATAATGACTACTTCAGCTCCTCAGCTACCATCTGAGGCTAAGCCAAGGCATGTTTCTCAAGGGTGCATCAGACGTAGGGGCCAGTGGTGAATAAGATGGGATTTGAATCTGGAACCCTAAAATCCTAAGGCATAAGCTAAAGAAGAACGCAGCGACATCATTTTGATAATGCAAAAATTAAATACGTAAAACTAGTCAAATCTATATAAAGATATATTGCTAATATGTTCAGGTGCATGAACAGTGTGATTTCGTAACATGCTACAGCACACAAAATAAGTATCTGCTGATTTTCGAAAAATACAACTCACAGCTTTATCATCGTATGGAGATTGATTACCAACAAATGTGACAGGGCGTGTTTCGTCAAGACCTCTGGTATATTGTATGATGGCCCTAAAAGTAGAAATAAAACAGAACATTGAAAATTGACATTTTCAAAATATGGCACATTTAGAACAGATCAATGAAATTTTGATGGGGACAAACTTGCATTACGCTAAGCCCTTCAAAAATGATGACAATGTTTCCACCTCCAACAAGAAACGAGTTTGACAAACAGTCATGCACTTAAAGAGCTAATTGCATATAAATATATGGGGCTCTAAAATCACCCATAAAAGCAATGCAGCAGTTTTTTTAATTCAAGGAATAGCTTGTGACTAAGCGAGTGAATGATCTATCTAATTTAATTAATTATCTATCTGTGTACAAAAATGCTTTCTATGATGGAATTAGACACACTCAAAATGTAAAAGCTTCGAAATGTCACAAAACATTTAAACTCCGTTCTACACTTGAACATATCAAGTGTTGTAACTGCAAGATAAAGTTACATACAACTGACCTTTAAAAGGTAATTGTAGCTGCTCATCATCATTTCCCGTGGCAGCCAAAAACCGATTTTTCATCGTTCCGTATAAATTTCCGAAGATTAGAGTGTTACATTTCCTTTTCTTGTTTTGACGTCAGAAAAACTTTTAGAGGAATCTGAGCGTCCAAAATTCACATTCTTACGAAAATCCCACATCTCAATACGTAAGAAAGCAATTTTTTATTTATAAGGACACCACTACTGTTCAGAATGACAAAAAAAATGTTTAAATACGGAGGTTGATGATTAAACTAAAGAGAGAGTGGTCTGTAAACAATTGACCACAGAAAAATTAGGATACTTTGAGTCACATTTTGAACAAATCTTAAGAAATTTGGGTCTTTGATTAAAAAGCAGTTTTCTCAAAAAACAGAAAGAGCATGACCCTTTTCATTACATAACTACCTATCTGCTTATCTGGTATCTGCCTATTTCTATCTAATTTCGCATTCCAAACCTTTTTCTATTTCAAACTTAAGGGTTTACCAGAAACCTCTTTTTATGGGTACTATTATCAACACCGCTGCCTTTTTTATGAGCTTAGGTATGTTAGGCATAAGTCCACCTAAGAGCAATTTCATCCCTGCGGCAGTGAAAAACATATGAGCATCATGCATCATATAACATATATAATAGAATACACCAAAACATTGACATACTTGAAGTATGGTTCAGCTTCGGGCAACTGTGATTTTGGCTCATTCGCTACCGACCACATCACAACAGATGGATGATTTTTATCTCGATTAACCATCTCTTTCATCACTGTTTTGTGGTGAGCCAAGTTCACCTCTTCCATATTGTCCCTGATATCCAAAGAATGATAAAAATTCTGCATTACGGTGCATTAAAAAAAAATGCTGCAACTGACTAATTTTATTTGAATGTTTTTCTACGCAGACATTAACAGAACAACTATCATATACTAAATAAAAAAAGAGATCCAAACATCCAGACTTCACCATTCTCTACCACCATCATATAATAGAGACTTAATCATCACTTTTCTTAGCTTTAGGAAATTGAAACAGGTACAGTATCTGTTTTCGACAAACAACCAACACCAAACCATGAAGGTATCCAGAACCAAAGCAATTTAATTGATGAAACACAAGTTCATACTTTTGAGGGTAGGTTGCCCCAAGAAGAGGTTTTTCGCAAATATTCTTCGTCTGATGTTACTGAAATTTGGTAACTTTCAACGTCATCGCCAGGCTTGTAGTCTATCCTATGTGTAACAAATCTTTTCTTTTGTACGGAAAAGCTACAAAAAATGTAGACTTCTATGAAACCAACAATGATTGGTCGAACCAAACCCACCAGTAAACAGTCACGTCATACGACAGTAAGAACTTTTTCATTCATGGATCATCTTTACAAAACATAGGAGTAGGTTCTCTCCTTCTTTAAAAGTTTGTTTTTACCAGAAAAGCCCCATGAAAAACGTATCCCTAGCATGCTAAATGAGAGGTGCTTTGCTCACAACACCATTTCCCATAAATGTTTGACCAAGTCTCGAACCTTGTTTCCACATTTTTATCATGTACAAATAAAAAGAAGCAACTTTTATATTCAACATTACTTTCAGTACACTATCATAAAAAAAATCGAACAAGCAAGATGCGAAACTAAACAGTCTTTTTACCTGAAATTGCTTAAATTTCAGCAGCTTTGTGATCAAACAAACAACATTTACACATATCACTTCAAGTCTGAAGCACAGCGTGCAAAAAAGAGGAAGCTTTTTCTCAAAACAACCTACCTGAAAAACTAATGCTTGAAAACAATCAAAATATATAAATTTCAACTAAGGCAATTTAGTCAGAAGCTGGTTTTGATGTCTCAGTAGCCTATGAAACTATGTCATAAGAAACATACTCCCATATGCCAACTCCAGGGCACTCGTCAATAACAACAATGCCACTTCTGTCTGCAAAATCCATGATTTCATCTGCGTAAGGATAATGACTTGTTCGAAATGAATTGCCTCCCATCCATTTGAGTAAGTTGAAGTCCTTTGTGATGATTGGGAGGTCCATACCTTTTCCTCGAATCTATAGCAAAGAACATGAAATTGAACAATTTTCCTTAAATGTATAAAAAAAAAACAAGAAGGGTAGAGTTTTATCTGTCAAAAAGCTGCAAGAACACCATGTAGGGTCAATAGAAGTTAAACAAGTCGCATAATTAGTGGACTCCCGCAAACTTAATTGAGAATCTCCGCATCAGGTCAAAGAAGAGAATAACACGTAAGCCATAGGATTGGCACCACAAATGATAAAAACGCCATGAAGTATTCTTCAAACATATGAAAAAACCCTACAACAGCCATTTTCGCATAAATTGCCACCCACAAGCTAAAAAACAACATATATTCCCAAGATATGAAGCATGGGTCATAACATAGCCTTGTTGCCCCTAGGATGCATGCCAAAAATGAAAAGATAAACCATTGTTGACAAATTTGGAAAAAAACCTGAAAATAGCCACTTTCTGACGTAAATTGCCACCTGCACGCCAAAACAGATTTTCCTCAGACAACGTACGCAGAGAGGTTCCTATGAATCACACCAAAAATGACAAAAAACTGATAAACTGTTCATGACATTTGGAAAAAACCCTGAAAACAACCATTTTTGGGCATAAATTGCCACCTGCAGGCCAAACCAGATTGCCAGAAGACACAGCATATGGTTCAAATTATGCGTAGAGTTGCCTCTAATACCCAAACCAAAAACAGCAAGAATCGGAGAATCAGCGTTTGACATCTTTGGATAAAAACCATGAAAAACGCCATTTTTGGATGTAAATTGCCACCTGCAAGCCAAACGAGATTGTTCCGAGTCATGGCAAATAGTTCATAACATGCATAAAGTTGCCTAAAATATTCACACCAAAAATGACAAAAAATGAATAAACCGTTCATGACATATTTGGAAAATAACCCTGAAAACAACCATTTTTGGGCGTAAATTGCCACCTGCAAGCCAAACCAGATGGTCAGGCGACACGGGTATATGGTTCAAAACATGCCTAGAGTTGCCTAAAATATTCACACCAAATATAACAATAAACAGACTAACTGTTGATGACATACGTGGAAGAAACCCTGAAAATCGCCATTTATGGACCTAAATTGCCACCTGCAAGCCAAACGAGATTTTCAGGAGACATGACATCTGGTTAAAAACCTGGGTAGAGTTGCCTCTAATATTCACACCAAAAATGACAAGAATCGGATGAATGGTTTTTGACTTACTGGGAAAAAAAACACATGAAAAACCCATTTAACCCCCTCGGCAACAAAAGCTTAAACGATGTCTGAGGAAATTTTGGTACCACCCGTGAAGTTTCAGAACCAACAGATGAGTGGATCAGGAATTACAGTAACTTTTTCAAGAGGGGGGGGGGGGGGGGGGGGACCACCCCCCCGTCCCTCC
>JAOBRC010682008.1:0-10535 GCA_027575255.1 Scolionema suvaense | reverse complement strand
TCTAGATCAGACTAGTGTATACCACTTGCTTTTGCTCTTTTTCAGTTGCTTTTGATGGATAAGAGGCTCTGTGTACTTTCTGTTATCACAAAACCAACAATTATGCCAAAAAGATAATTTTTGTCGATCCGGGGGTTATATCATGTTTACCAAGTTATGGTCTTCAATTGTGTTTGTAATTTTGTAATTGCCCGGGAGTGAAAGGGTTAAACAATAGCATAACCATGCAAGTGGAGAGTGACATTTATGTGTATTGCTATTTTCCAACAGTCTTCACCAGTGTACGGAAATGTCTTGTTAATGATCTGGATTATCTGTCCTGTACGAGTTAAGTCTTGTAGGCTCTTTCACATCAGAACTTAAGGGAACAATACTGGCATAATTTTATGATCTAATGTGTAGGCAAAGGGTTACCAAACCAAACCATGGCTCTAGAAAGTACTAAAGCTTGCCGTGCCTTATTTCTGGGCCCTGAATGCTTTTTCTGTTGAGTGCAGAAAATGTATTCCCCCTTGACATAAAACACCTAGCGATCAGCAGATTTGGCAAAGTTTTGCAGAGGTAAAAGAGCTGCAACCATTTGGCTGGGTTTAAAAACTAAAAAGGTGCAACTATAAAAGTGACTAGTTTTTCTTTTAGGAAACATTTTTCAAGTGCTTCATTAGCAGAAGGAATTAGTAGTGTATGGTGTGAGTTCTTCCTTTTAGCACTGAATTATACTTGTCTAGCTGATTGCAAAAATATTTTGAGATATAAAATGTTCCTTAATTAATGTTGCTTTGGCACACCCTTTACTATCTGTTAAAAGCACAAGATAGTTGTTCAAAGTTGACTGTGAAATCCAACCTGCATCTGATATTGGCTCTGATTAAAAGAAGACTTCTTACTCGTTGCTTGCAATGCTTTAATGATTGAAATTACCTATGGTGATTTCTTGGAGGATTTCCTTGACTTGTTTATCTTCATATAAAATGACTTGTTTGCTTCCCTTTAATAAAAAAACTGAAGTTGATATGTAGATAAACACTGGGCAGTTTTCTGTTACGTCTTTGTTTGGGGGAATTGAATCAGGCTCCAATATCTTCTGTCTGACGTGTACTGAATGAGTACTGGTAGAATGTTTTGATAGGTATTTGATCTGGTTTGAGTTTAAAGTGCATTGTAGGACGAGTGACGTGTGCAAGTGCTGTCACGAATCCTGCGAAATGAAGGACCAAAAAGATGTTTCAGTATAGAACTGGTCAGGTGGAACCTGTAATGTTTGGTTATTTGCAATGGCTTCAGATATGTGATGTTATGGTTTATGGACTCTGTTTTTGCAGAATAGAGTAGTTGTTACACTCTTTTGGTGTAAGAAGCAGAAAATTTGAGCTGAGGCTCGTTGTCCTTAATTTTTCTGGCGATTTTCAGCCTCAACTGTTCTTGATTGGTTCTTATGTGACAAGACAATGCTGGCTTGAAGTGTGACTGTGACTTTAATCGTTCTTAATTTTTGGCAAAATCAAGGCTGGTGTTGTTATAAAATTGATCTAGAAAAGAAGAGTGTAGATTTTTTGTGCATTCTATTACTTACGAAAATAGAGATGAGAAGTCTGAACTCTTATCAATTTAAGTTTCTCTCTGCATGTATGTGTTAAATGAGTCTCTGTTTGACAACTTAGACAAAATTGCTCATCAAAGTAAGTGAAATGTTTCCCATCAAGTCTTAAGCCTGGATGATTTTATCTGTGTTTGGAAAGTTGGAAAGAACTGGCTTAATCTTCTGCATGGAATAGTGACGAACCATGAAAGTAGGAAGTGTGTTGATTATAAGACAAACATTGGTCATGAGGCTAGAGAACTTGTGATTTTTATATGCGGTCATTCTGCTTGTCTTCCTTCAGATCATGACCATGACACAACAAGACCATCTTGAAGAAACTATTGAAGCATCAAAAGATGAGAAGCAAATGGGAAAAGTAGATGTGGCCGCTCGTACCTTATGTAAAACCTGTCAGGACAATAATCAAAACCAACTACTGGACTCTTTGTATCATAAGGATGAGTTGGACAAAAAGGAAACTATGTGTAGTTGTGGAACACCGGATGTGACTGAAAAAGTTGAGAAAAGTAGGACTCCGTCTTCTAGTTCAAAAATATCTATGAGCTATTCCAAGTTGAAAAAACGTAAACAGAGGAGTAGACGTGATAAAGAAAAGAAGGAAAAAAATAGAGAGCTGGCTTTAAAATTGGATGAATTGACACCTCCAGCAGCTGCACAAGGAAGCTGGCTACTACGGCTGTTTGAGTCAAAGTTGTTTAGCATGCCCATCGCCATATCTTACCTGTTCAATTCTAAGGAGAGTGGAGTATTAGCGTATCTTGGGAATCGGTTGTTTGTAAGTACATGCTATTCTATTTCATGAGCGTATTAATAAGCCTGCCTAGGCTAAAAAGTGCTTTGAAGTTAAGAACTTGTTGAAGCCCCAGTTTTGTCAAAGAACCGTTCATACATTTAGAGGTCAAGTGAGGATAAAGTTTTGAAAATGAATGGAAGAATTTTCTTTTATGGAATTGTGCGCTCTTTATCTCAGATATTTTATGGATCAATCTTATGAAAAGTGTTCTGAGAGCAGTTATTTGAACGTTTTCAGAACATGATTGCATGACACATGTATATATGACACGGAGCATCAACAAGCTGAGCAGGAAAGACTAAGAATTTATTATCCGCATATTTTACAGCTAAGAAACACCAGTTTTCATGCGCGTAATGGGGCTGAGAGAAATACACTAAGTATACGTATAACTAAAGGGAACAATAAGTGTTGGCATAAGACAGAGTCCATCTTTCAACATAATGCTAATATTTCTTAGTGTTATTGGGAATGCAATATTGCACATGGTTGAACTTGTCATTGTATGGGAGTCTGATGGCAGCCGTTAATAAGTGCTGCTAGTGCGCTGTTTTGTTTTGCTTGATGGGTTGCATGTGGTAAGGTATAGTGTACTGCTACAACAGGCTTTTATCTAGTCAGTTGGAGCTGGGGCCGCTGTTTTTTTGGGGTGAAAGATTGAGTTTTTGAGGCTGCTTAATGCATTCTTCCATTAGGCATTCAAGCCCTTTGTATAAAGGGAGTGACATGAGTATTCTACTGGGGCTTGGGATTGCCAAAGGCTCCATACTTTCAGAAGCAGCAGCTATAGCGAATGATTGCCATCGCTTCATGTCAGAACAGAAATCTGGCTTTATATAACAAAAACTTTACGTAAAAAGTCAGAGGCACTTCCAGATTCAAGATTGACTGACCATCTGGAATGTACCATGAACAAAAGTTGTTTTTATTCGGTCTACATATCCCAAACCTAGCTTTGTTCCAACATCTTACCAGCTTCCAGTTCAGTCTTTGCATGCAATGGCTACCTCATTATGAATAATTACGTGTATGGTTCAAGGTTGATGATTTCATCAGAAAAGATATAATATGATTGTTTGCAATGGAAGGCCTTATTGTAAAAACTACATCACTCCAATACAAAACAATGATGCAGGGGAGATAGATGGCAAGAGACTTCTCTGTGAACGAAGAAACAGCCTCCAGTGATCAGGAAAATCTGACTTCAAGATGCAGTTTTAAACTGAATCCGAGGATGGAGTTTCTGAGGCAGTTCAACGGCCCCAGAAAACTGTCTGGAAAAGTCAGTGAGCTACAATATCCTTTTTCATCTGATTTTTAATTCCTACGCCCTGTAAGTCTTGCTGCCGGGCTTCTTTTTGACAATGACGGAATTATTAATGTTAGTAAGCCCATAATTCCGAGGGAGCGTAATCTGAAATTCAAAGCTCAGTTTTCATTTTGTTCATTCACAAGGCTAGTCCGCTGTCTGTTTGAGTCATGCCTTGCACCAGGCACGTTCAAGTGTGCTATTACATGACTTGAGATACACCTGCTCCATATTTTTTATATTTTAGCTTCCAATATTTTTATTGTTGTTGATCTCTTCTTTCGTCACAGAGTTTTCCTGATCAAGACGTGGATGCATTTCTGCCTGAATTGATGTAAGTACTGCTGTATAAAATTCTTGCATCCTTTTGGAAAGTTGTAGTAAAAGGTGGTTGAATAAGCTAGAAAAAATTTTCGATTTAAGAATTTGAGTTGCATAGTTATGAACTAGTTATGAATAGCTCTGGCCTTTAGACCGTTTTTAATCTTATTCCGGTTCTTCATATTAAGTATGTCAACACACATTTTATGTATGAAAAATCGCCAGATATTGCTTTTTCCATTAGTTCTCTATTTATTGTGTCCACAGAAACATGTATCTTCACATGACGGAAGTGTCTGAAGTTTTATACCCGTATCTTCTGCTTCGCTCTAAAAACAATACCGTGTTCGCTCTTCGCACCTCGTGGCTACTTGCTGCCGAACTAATAGAAGGTGAAATCGACACTCACGAGTACAAGCGCGGTAAAAAATTGGCTGATTTAGTTAGGCAGGAACAAGGCAAAGTTGAAAGGTTTGTTAGCTTGCATTCATTGTTTATTTTTTGTGACAACATATTTTCTTCTTCTGTTTAAAATGCAAAGTTTGTATTGAACTGTGCAATCTAGTGCAGTATTGTATTGATTCATGCACTTTCATACAAAGTTGCGAATCAGTACCAGCACTTTTTCTTGTCGATCGCATGTGTGCTGCCAATCTTTAAGCAGACTTCATAGCCATATTCCCATACTTATAGTGAAGTACACTTTTCCCTGTGCTTCAAAATGGTTGGTTTCCTGAACCACACGCTCGGCAAGAGTATTCTTGATATTACATGACCTACGCTCATTCAGTAATAATATGTGTATGCTATTCAGAGACAGGGATGATTGCACCTATTCTTATCATGTATGCATAACTTCAGCACCGACAATGAATTCTTGTACTCAATGAGTGAAAACTTTGCTTTCCAAGTGCAGAATTCCTATCAGATCTACGACTATGAAATTTGGTGTGGCAGTCCACAGTGCATTGTACTATGTTAGCAGCAATTTTGAAAGTATATTGCCTTTCTAGCGTGTAGCCTCGGCAAAAAAAGTGCTGAGGTATCCACAGGCTAACGCATAGTTCTTATTCTTTATAAAAATGTTTCCATGCAGCATGTAATGTTTCCCAAGTGCATTAGATGAAACAAATCTTGCTTCAGTGGACTTCCCATTGCTTAGATATTTTAATAGAGCAGCAAAGCTCTTCATTTCCTTCTCTCTTCAATCTTCCTATCCTGCCCGCCACCTATATTGCAAGTAAAAGCAGTCAAGTGGCGAAACGTCAAAATTTCCCATATGTCGTGCACGTGTGTTATTGGGTTGAATATGCTTGGAAACATTTACTGTTGCACAAGATATTAGTTTAGAAAACCTCCTAATAATTTTTGCTGCGATATATTTGATCTGTAAGAGCTCTGCATTACTGGAAGTACTTAAGGACTTGTTCAGAATCTCTTGCGATCGGTTAATATTGCGTAATATTGCGTGTTACAAACTACACTCCTTTGATGGGTGGTCGATGCTGTGTAGGACCATGTCATTTTCTTGGAAGTCTTCGTCGGTTGACCAATCAGGCTCTTGGAAACTACGGAATCGTAATGGCGCATCCGGATTCAAAATGGGGGTTGCAGCTGTGACAGATCTCACTTGTTTGGGTTGGTTGCAAAGTGGGCAGGCACTGCCGGTTTCCACTCTTTTTTCCTGTTTCTTCTCAAATTCAGCTCGGCACAAATTTCTCCCAAACTGATTTCAGCATTCTTGCAGCAGCAGAATTCTGTCTGACATAGATACAGATTTAAAGCCTGGGCCTATCCTCTATGCGACAACCATAATGTTGGAGTAACTGACCTGTTAACATCTCTCGGCTATTTGCCGTGGTGATTGCCGAAGAGGTGCATAGTAAGACTGAACTTTTTTTTTGCCGAAGCATTGCCGAGGTATTTTTACCGAAGGGGTCTTCACCTCGGCAAATTATGTGCCGAGGTTAACTTATCTGAATTTCAATGGCTCGAATGGCATAAATCTTCGATTTTGTGAAGTAAACAAATTGATTCAAGAGGACTCACACAAGGCATCTAGAATTACCACATGAGTTTCAGAAGACTGACTCGCTCCTCTAGAGACTTGGAAGACTAAGTCATTGATACAGTATTGCAGTTACCATCAATCCCTGTGAAGTGCGTTTGAAAATCTTTCACAAGAAACCGTGAATCATATGCCATATTCGGAAATTTCATAATAGGGCCAGAATGATGGTTATGATGGAGGAGCTGCACTGGAGAAGACCGTTATATTTGCATCCCTGGTTTGAGGTTCCTGGACATAAAGTGCCCCCTTTGCTGCAAGGAAAACCTGTAGCGCGGGCACCGCAGCCCTGACGTTAGTTACGTGCGCGATAAATCGCGCAGGCATAAGAATACTCCCGGAGAAGCCTGTACTTTCATGCTGCAGCCTGCAACTAGAAAAATCCTTGAAACCTTTGGAAATCTTTGGGAGGGGGCGGCAAGGCTATGAGTGGGATGGGGAAATATTTATTCAGATTATCTTGATTGGTGTTTTTTGAATAGAGAATTGACTTTGTAATTTGTTATTTCTGTGTATTTTATAGCATTATCAAATATTTGGGTTCTGCTAGGGAAATGAATCTTGTTACCTCTACTTCCATCACATATATTGAAATTGGCTATCTTCCAGGCCTGTTGAGTTATCTCAGACTCCCACAAAGAAAACACACCAGCGTTCCAAATCAGAAGTTGGCACGGTTGGTACCAATCGACTACCAACAGCAGCACTAACAGATTCCTGCTCGCACAGTCACTCCACAGATAACATTGATCTTGCCAATCTTCGACATGGACTTGCTTTTGGAAAGTGTCCGCAACATCTTCTCACAGGATCACCCACAAGTAGCAGCGTAAAGTTGACTGGGTCAGCGAGCAGCTTGAAGGACTTGGTTGTTAAAACAGAACCAGCTCCATGCTGTTGTTGGCAGGTAGGACTGCTTTTCTGTTATTGCAGTTTTTTTGTTATCTGCTCATATACTTTGTCTGCCTCATAACAGAGACAAACCTATGATCAACACCATATTTGATCTTGTCTTTCATGAGGCCTGTTGAGGATTATGCATAGCATTGGGAGGATAGTTTCCCCAACACTTCTATCTATACCCATGAATAGTTTGCATGTTCATGTTTCGCATTGGGCTAACCGTTAGCTGGCAGGCTCTGGTTTTCACTACCCAGGCAAAGGGACTATCACGCCTACTATCTATGACTAGAAAGTCCCTGATTTTGCAGGCTAGTTGTGATTATTTCTTCCTCAGGACAAAACTTAGTGGCAAATTTATCTACCCATGCCCTATAAGGATGAACTTAGCATGCCTGTGACCTTCATGTTTCTTTTGGTGGATGCCCTCTTAGTGATCTTCAGGAGGCATGCCCCGAAAGGCTAGATTATGCCCTGGCTATAGAAGCTTGAAGTTTATATGATTAAGCTGAGCTCAAGGTAAGTAAAGTTTTGTTGTTGCTGTTGCCTTAAGGTATCTCTTAGGTCTATAAAGCATCTATAGGTCTATAGCATAAGTATTTGGAGATCAAGGGTGACACTCACAGTGTTCACATAGAGGGGGCTCTGGCAAAATTGGAAAACTTCTGAGAGTATGGCATGATGAGTAGTGTGCTTGGAGCATATAGGGTGGACACAGCATGGATTGTTATGATATGAAATTTGAAGGGTTGTTTGCCCTCAACAAGAACTCATCAACAATGCTGCATAGACTGTTGTCATTGTTCACTTGCTGTTGTAAGCAATATTTTGCTTCAGACTATAGGAACATTTTGTGTCATTAACACAAGTCCCTATATGTATGATGTGATCAGCACAATGCACAGAGTGTTAATGTAATACCGTATTGAGTTTGAATTTAGTTTCATAAATTCTGTTTCTTTCAATTTTGTGCTTGCTCACCTATCAGATGTCGATACTCCTAGTGATAATTGTAGATATTATACACTGACTGTATAAGTACTACTTGGAATAGTGAGCACTGAATGATTTATTCCAGCACATAACCCAGCAATCTGGCGTTCCCATAGACCAACGTATTGGGGAATATGGGATGACGGCTTTGTAAGGGAAGGCTGAGGGCCTTTTTGATTGGGGGACGCCAGGTAGGGTGGACGGAAATCGCGTGATGTTGCGAAAGAAAAAGTACTGACTTTTTAAACATGTCTGATGAATCCAAGAAAATAATCATTATTTATCCAAATTTGAATGATTTCTTTTTTCGACAGACATCTAAAAACTGCAGAACTTAGAAACTAGTGCTAGAAAGACCATGATAGAGAAGGCGCCTGGGTGTGGGGTGTGGGGGAGTAGGCCTTTTAATGGAAGGAGGAAAGGCTATAAACTGCGGCATTGAGGGAGAGCCTTCCTATGCCCACTATCCCCCCACCCGCTCCCCAGCCTTCATCTTGGGAAACCCTGGCAAATTGGGCTATCATATTGGTGTCAGATTAGTGCTAAGTTTTTGCTCACTAGGGTAACATTTAGTCAAGTGTTTTTCTCATACCAGCCTTTGTATGGATGTATCAAATGCATGGCTGTCTTATATCAATTTCTATTTCCATTTTCAGGTTCCACTTTTCGTAGCAGAGCAAGAGTTCATCAATGCGTTGCAAGCTATTGGTCACAGACTTCGAGATCTACCTACCAAACCACTGCGAGGTACTTTAATCAATAGTGTGGTTTATGCTGCTTTGCTGTTTCTTGTTTTGCTTAGTTTTTGCGTGCCTCATGATGGCATTGTTGCCTATCAATGGTATATTTTAACACATCATTGGAAGAGCTTGCATGCTATAAAAAATTCTGGATTTTGAAATGAGTGGAAGCTAAAAAAAACTTACCACAAGCTAAAACTGCATGGAATTCATTTTGAGTGTTACGCAAAGCTTTGCTTGCTGTGCCTTTCCAGAACTCTGTAATAAAAATATATCTCATCTTCGAGATCATGTCATCATGACAAGAAACCCTCGGATTTGTTTGTGTGGATCATTGATCATATTTTGTGTTGTAGCTCAACGACTTGCTGCAGAACTATCACTTATGAATCTGAACCTTCCGTCAAAAGTTTTTGTTCCATTCGATGACTTGTTTCCACATCACATTGTCCGAGTTCCTCATCATGCTGCAGTTGTGTTGAATTCGAAAGATAAGGTAAAGTATGAGAATTGTTTGTTTCTGCCTCACATTGCATAGAAAATGAGCATAGCGAATAGAACTCTCTGTTGCATGGTCTAATCTTGCATGATTCCAAGTCCTATGAATGAACGTTGCAACATGTATGAGAGTAGTTTTGCTAGGAATTAGTTTTTACTTGTCTCTGGTGAAAATTCAGAATTTTAGTGATTTGCACAAATTTTAGAAGGAACGCAGGAAAAAAGTACACACGGTAGCCCCAGACGTTGTCTTGCCACCATTATCGACAAACTATAACACATTTGGTTGTACCATTTTTAAGACCTTATTAAGTGTCACTAAAAGTCATATTACTGGGGAACAGGGTTAAAACTGAAATTGTCCATGTATGGACATGAAATACCAGATCTTGCTTTTTGTAGCTTTCTTGATGGAAATGTTATCAATGTATGGCATCCTATATTTCGTCATGGGCGTACAACGCGGGTTACGATGTGCAAGAATATGAGATCCAGTTGTTGGAACCAGTATGCACTTAAGCAATGGTTCCTCTTGTAAGAAAATGTCCGTATGATGCAGCATAACGAATACAAAGTGGCAACTAATTTCTAAAATTAATAAAGGGGGGTCAAAACAAGCTGGGGATGTTCAAAAACAGTGAAAGGGTTGTTCAAGATTATGGTTGCCTGTAAATCTTGTGGGTCTTTGATTTATCACAATCATTGAACAAGAAGAGGTATGCATAGGACAGAGACGTGGTATTGTTGGTCGTTCACAGAACTCTTGTTCGGAATCTGAACTAAGTAGATTTAATGAAATATAGAAGTTGCGTAATTAGTAAATGAGGGGGCATGGGTGAAAATAAGGAGCGGCGGGCGGAGGGGGGGGGGGGGGCGTGTCTCTCAAAATGTGCTAAAATTCCTCGAACCTGCTTACTATGGAATTTCGGGTATGTCTATAGATGTTTCCACAAGTGTGCATATAATGCTATGTCAGAGTGTTAGCTTAGGAGCTGCATGGCATTTCATGTCAATGCTCAAGCACATATTAATGCGTAACATTGCTTCTTTCATGCCAACTCGATTTTTGTCTTTACACCATTTAGGCTCCTTACATCATTTATATAGAAGTTCTTGAACATGATGCAAAAATCGATGAAGAGCAACAACGTGAATCCCATGCAAAGATGCTGGCTGATCACTATCAGCTCTTGAAACCAGCATCTCCTCCTAGTCTACCAGCTGACCTGCTTAATGGGTGAGTATTACATGACTAGGAGGCTCACATAGTGCATTGCGAAGCTGTCAAGCGAATGGGGGGGGGGGGGGGG
>JAOBRC010682007.1:526-17631 GCA_027575255.1 Scolionema suvaense | reverse complement strand
GCTTCAATACAATGCGCAGAAGCAAAGATGTTTAAAACTGTTTAAATTACCTAGTTTTAGTGTGGTGTGAGAGATAGATCAACACAACTACAACTGCAACGTGATTTGAACATAAAATTCAGCATGAAAATTTGGTCCGAATTGCCCATGTTTGGTGCGATAACGTCAGTAAATTATGTGTGGTTCTCCCATCAGCATGGAAACTACAATCCCGTACGAAATATATGAGACTACCCCTCCCCCTCCCTACAATCCCGGACGAAATATATGAGACTCGCCCCTCCCCCTCCCTACAATCCCGGACGAAATATATGAGACTTTCACCCCTATTAAGTGTTGTTTATTTTCAATGTTGAAGTGATACCATCTTGCAATGATCCTTGCGTGATAGAAAATGCTTCGTGGATAGATTCTTTGAAGTACGAGTAAAGACTACATTAAAAGGATATGCACGTGACATTTTTTTCGATCATTTATTTCAGTCATTTATTAGTTCTAAAGTCTTAATCACGTTTTACCGTATCTGGGTCGTTTCTGGTCCGAACTACTATTTTGTATGGAAAATAACGTGTGGTATGTCACCGATACCATTAAATCGTCGCAACGACCTCTATTCAACCTCTTTGACTTTTGCTCGTAATTGAGGCGCGTGACGCTTTCAAAAGTAAAGAACCCAGTTTTTTCCCTGCCTCTGTACAACCTAATACCCATGTTTAACTCAAAATTAGGATGGGTAGGAGCTCAGTAAAACCTAGCACTGAGTGATAGTGAAGCGATGGGCAGAGAACGAATTTACAATTCGAGAGGACCTTCACTTCGTCAACTGAATTCAACGATGTCGACCACTGCTGCGATTCAACCGAATGGATAAGGAGCCACGACACAGTATCGGGGACGCCATTCACCCATGGCTGCCACAGAGTAGCTACACTCAGAGGAATGACCAGCCAATATCAGCCTTAAGCTTTAGGGCTCTGGAATGGCTCAGTGGCAGCGTTGTGCACACAAGGTCGAGGGTTCGAATCCCACTGTCTGCAACTGGTAAGCGCAAAATCCCTAAAAGTTAAGACGGGTAGGGGCTCAGTAAAACCTAGCACTGAGTGATAGTGAAGCGATGAGCAGAGAACGAATCTACAATTAGAGAGGACCTTCACTTCGTCAACCGAATTCAAATTTCACCTTTAACATACCTTATTAGGGTCTATTATCAAAATTAGTACTTACATTGCAAAACTTTCTAAAAGGCGGACACTTCCAATTGGCAGACACTGACCTCAGTCCCCGTTTGTGTCTGCTAATTGGAAAGTTGACTGTACTAATGTCTCAAGTCACGTTCACGCATGAATTTTTCCAGACGGTATTTTGTGGCATTAAAATACACCGATTTTCATTTACCTAGCACATTGATATTTGTCTTACGATGTGACTTGTTTCAAATTTGACGTAAAGTAAAAAATTGCTATCAGATTCCAATTTTTAATTCCTTTCACAACCGCTCTGTTTCCGCGTCACTTGAGACAATGGGTTGATAGGTATCAAGACAAAAGTATATAAAATTGTTTTGTTGCAGACCAACAGTAAGGAATGAACTTCCACTGGACATAAAGCATGCAATCGATGTGAACACGTTGCGTGCAGAGCACGAGTATTTTCGTTCTTGGGACCAAATTCTTATAGCTATCTTCTCAGATCAACTTTGGGCCGGAAAGGCCATTAAATGTCAAACCAATTTAAGCCAAACGGCAGCGATCGTGGCTATGAAATTGGTAACATTTTGAAAACATTTTTAGCTTCGAGGGACAGTGTCTGATAGAATCTATGAAATAAAACTTTCGAGGTACTGCCACTAGGACTCTAAATCTAAAGTATTTCGGCTATAGGCACTACCAAAATAAATAAGTGTTCATCTTGATGCTCAATTCTTGCATTTCGTTATGTACAAGAAATTCAAATCCGGTTCAAACTCTCATAATTTCAATTTCCCGTAAATGTAGACGCAGATTGGGTTTTATAGGAGTGAGGCCTGTCTTGGGGAAGCTTATATGATGAAGACAGCTACTTTTGCTAAAGATATTAACTTATATATTTTCGACTATTGATGGCGCTTGTATCTTCTCATTCCGAGGTCGTCATCCCCTCATGCCTTAGGATAATATATAAAAGGACTAGACTGTATGTAATTTACATATGTCATCCAAGAAATCTCGTCCTCCGATGTAAAATAGATTGTTTATTTTGTCACTTTTATCCAAGAAATCTCGTCCTCCGATGTAAAATAGATGGTTTATTTTGTCACTTTCATCCAAGAAATCTCTTCCTCCGATGTAAAATAGATTGTTTATTTTGTCACTTTCATCCAAGAAATCTCTTCCTCTGATGTAAAATAGATGGTTTATTTTGTCATTTTTATCCAAGAAATCTCGGAGCTCGCATGAAAATTGCCAGGAAAGAAACAATCATAGCAAGGCAGAAAATGATGAAAAACAGACGATCAAGCACTCTAGCGACTTTCAGCCATTCTTTGTAACGGACATCCAAACGCACAGAGGGATCATCTAGTGACTTGCTACACTTATCGAGTCGTTGTTTGCTATCAATCTCTTTACAGTTGGTACTGCTCTTTTTATTATGCTTCACCTCCTTATCCTCATTGCTGCCTAGGCATTGTCCCAAACAGCCTCCTTTATCAGAACTAGAATCGCCTTTTATTCCATTTCGCTTTTCTTTTACATGTCCTCTACATCGACAAAACAGAATAGATCCCAAGAAATCGATTATTAGTATTCGAATAAATGCCGGCGTTCGACGAGTACTTCGATGATACATGTTTAAGATCAATGTTGTAACAAGTAACGAAGCTGCTGTCACGATCATAGTTGTAAAGTAGTACTGTGCAAGATAGGGCAGAGCAAATTCAGGAATCATCTCAGCAGTCAATTGCTGAAACACAGTGACAGATAGGAGGACAGTGATGCATAATGAAACACGCTCACCACTTTCAGGCGGAAGGATGAATGTAAGTAGCACTAAGCTGGACAATAAAGCAGACGGCATTACAAGGTTGACTGTGTAGGATGCAGTATCTCGACGAACTTTCACAGTCACTGTTACGTCCACATATCTATGAGGACAGCATGCATAAGTTACTTCATTTCTCTGCGTTTCTAGACTCAACAGATGCCACTGGCCATTGCTAATGTACTCTGGTTCTCGCCCACCTTTTGTGGCTATCATATCAATGAATCGAACATCATTCGTCCAGGATCCGAACTTCAGCGTGCATTCCTGATCATCAAATGGAAAGTGCGATACATCGACCAGACATGTTGATCGAAGAATAACCGGCTTGAACCAGGTTACATAACCATCGCTAGATACAGTAACAGTGGTTTCATACGAACTCAGATCGGGACTTGTCTGGTCTTGAGAATCGACGCTATTAAGAAGAAAAAGTGAATGCATTACATAAATTTCTCAAAACTATTACGCTGAACGTAAGAGCTATCTGTAGTATTGGGAAGGTTCACAGATGTCATGAAGGGTGCACAGAGCATGTTAAGGAAGTCTGTAAACGCACAAAACTTACAAAAGGCAAGCAGTTTTAACACGTTGACTGCCAATGATGAGTATTCTCGTTATTGGGACCAATTTCTGGCACCAATCTATATAACTCAATTTCAAGCACTTTGCGTGTTTTGAGGCAAAGCTGCTGGGTGCATCAGAAAAAGCACTAAATTGTAAACTAATTCAATCTGAACAAGTTGCCCTGCCTGACTGCGAAAGTCGTAAAAGTTTGATTTTTTTTCCTGAAATTCAGGAGTTTTTCGATTTCCTGTGGCAGTCAACGTGCTAATCCTATTTAAGGACAATGGTTTATTTGACACCCCCCCCCTTAAATATTTTGATAACTTTTAAAAGGTCTCATTGCCGTGTCTAAACGTCTGAAAAACTTAACGAAAGTTTTAGGAGTAGTCTAAATATATATGTTACCCCAATATAGCACGCTGTTGGTAGGCCTCCATCGTGAACGATTTGAGGTAAATAGGTATTGAAACGTAGTACTCTCCATAGATGTTTTGGGACAGTTAAAGCCAAATGATTTCTCATAAAAAACGTATGTTATTTGGGCTTCCCTATAGACAGATAGGTGGAGGAGATAGCTATACCCCCTCCTCCCCCTCATTAAGGGTTTGTCAAAACGGACCCCATTCCTAAATAGTATTAAACTGTACCAAATTGTATTTCGTACAGACCTTACTTGTCATATGGTATGACTTGTATACTGCCTTCTACCAGGCTGTACACCTCACGTCTTCTCTCCTTTTGTTCAGTAAACGTATCATCTTATGGACTACTCAGTATATAATTGGCAATTTACCTGTTGTACATGACAATGTCAGGCACCCAAACATCTTCTGCTGATACTTGAACAGTTCTCAGTCCACCATATTCTGATGCATTCCATGTCATCAAGCCATGCAACCAATGCTAAAATAAACAACAAATCATAATGAGGAAGTCAATAGGAACAGGCATTTTGATCGTGATTTTTGAATAAAAATAATTAGAGAACGAAACGAAACGAAAATCTTCTAGCTATGTAGTAATATGACATATATAACCCAAGTTTTGAATAACAGCTGACAACGGAGTACATTAATCACGAAAATTTTCGGACGCTTTAATTTTCGGACAAAACTGTGTCCAAAAATTTAACTGTCCGAAAATTGTAACGTCCAAAAATTTTTGGAGTCCGAATATTTTCGAGGCCTATCAATATCAGATTTTCAATAAGAAACAAAAGCGCAACCTCAAGACTTGGTATATCTCTAACTATTTATCAAGTCTCTACTGATTTTCGAGGTTTTCAAAGGTTAAATGTCGCAAAAAAAAACCATCAAAGAGAACAGCCCTTATATTTGGCTATAAATGCTAAGCAGAACAGTTTTAACTGGGAAAAATCGAAGAATTGTACAGCATTCAGTTTACCAGACAAATTGAAAATGGCATGAACGTGTGCTCCGTCGGAGAGCGTCTCTAACAAAATATAACAAAACCAATTCACACCAAGTGGTTATTAGGATTGTATTACCATCTTCGAAGCATGTCATAAACCATTAAGAATTTGACATGGATTGCAAACCAAATGCTCTTGCTGTAGAAAACTCGAGGCAAAAGATCCCTTCGTGGACTTGTAATGAGATGTTGTATTGTGTTTGAACAAATTATGGAAAAAGAGAGATTTCCTTTGCATCCTAGGTCAAACAGCATGTTATTTATGGATTTCGGACGTGAGTTTGAGGTAAAAAAAAATGTCCGAAATTCTGTCCGAAATTGTCCGAAATTTATTGAAAACAATCCGAAAACTCTTTTTACGAAAATAAAACGTCCGAATGATTTTCGTCCGAAAATTTTCGTAACTAATGTAGATAAAATAGATAGAGGCACCTTTGGAACTCAGAATCCACAGTACAGCGGAACCTCTAATGGCAGCCACTTCGCAGGACACTGATTAGTGGCCGTCGCATTAGAGGTGACCGATGTATGGAGCTTTTATATGAATACACTTTTATTAAAAAAAGACTGGTTTGGAGAGGTGAGAGGGGCACAAAAAGAATGATACATGATCAAAACAAACACAAGTGAATAAATGTATCTGATAAGTACAATCTATAGCAATGTTACAACCTCTTTCAGAAATAATCTGAGCAAGTTATGAACAAGATCTGTTCACATGCTATTAACCTCGGTAATAAATTTCAAACATGATATACGTGTATTATTATTAAATATACCTATCATAAATCATGCTTTTCATTTTCTTTCATAAAGATTTTTTGACCGTTAATAGAGGTGAAGTCAGACATTGGGTCAATAGAGGATGGCCGTTTGACCGTCAATTGGAGGTGACCGATGCATGGAGGTTTTTTTTGTTATAAGAGTTTAATAGTAAATTTGGCAGGGACTTTATTTTCTGGCCGCTTATCAGGTGACTGATGTATGCGGGTGGCCGTTAATAGAGGTTCCACAGTACATAAATATCACACTATTTGCTGGTGGTTACCAGAACCTCTTTTTTGATACCGAGAAAATTCAACCACACTTTTGTTCAGAGATGGGTAAGGCCCGTAAGGCTAATAGATCGTGCCAACAATTGCAACTCTTTTGAAACTTTCAAGCCTTCATTAATTGAAGGTTTGAACAGTTTGCTAGCTTGACAATGGCATGCCGACAAAGCATCACTGGAATATTAACCCTACAGTGCATGGGGTGAAGAATTCCGCCCCCTGGTGTTTTTTTGCAGTAAAACATTTTTGGGGAACTTTTGAAGCCATATGAAAGTTAATACTTGGTCTGGTTCTTGATTCAAAGAAAGTGAAGGATTTTGTGACGTAAAATTGGGGTAAATTTGAAGAAAAGGAAAAACCTTGACGTCTTTGAGAACTTGGAGCCCTAAAACACACTCAAAACCCAAGAAAATTACTCCAAACTGCGACAGAAATGATTTGAGGAAGATTTGCACGAAAGTCTAAAATGCTTCGTGAAATTCTAATGAAAGTACACCTGCAAAACGTGCGATGACATTGTTAATAAAGTTGTTTACGTCATCAAAAGTACTTCGGATTTTTTTCCCCTTATATCAAGCTCTAACCTCCCAATAACTTTCATGTCTCTACCTGATGTCCTTTCAGGTGATCGTACAGGGGAGGGTTCCTTCCATATACTGCCCACTCTGAAGTGCCCCATGTACTGTAGAGCTGAAACTTGAGAGCTGAGAACTGTTTCAAACAACAAGACCTCACAAAACCATGTTTATTGAACCGGCGCTCTTTGTGTACTAAATAAAGTTGTTGAACGGCAAAGGCTTCTGTTCTATTTAAATTACAACAGTTCCTCTGGCACTTTATTATATCAGCTTGCTAAAGATAAACATGAAAAGAAGATGAAATACTTGCCATCCGAAGCCACATGTAAGCTTCAATGAACTGATCTCGGTCGTTCTAGATCAGAAAGAAGTAATTGAAGATATATTACAAGTAATTTACAGCTCTCATTGACTTAAATAATCAAGCGTCAATTTCTTTCGATCTGGCAGACACGGTTTTTTTCTAAAAGCCTTAAAAAGACCACAATTCTAATTAAAAGTTAAGAACATTTAGGTAAAACACGAAGACTTGCTCGCAAAGTGAACGTTTTTATAAAAAACAAAGGTGTAAACTTTGAGAAGTGTAACAGGAACTTGGAGGGCTATATATTTAGCACGTGCTTCTATAACTACTGAAATATTTTTAAGCTGCCTACTTTTACAGAGAGTCTGAAAAAGAGAGTTCCGAAATCATGTTCACTCACTTAACGCGTCCTTCCATAGAAAGGTATCATAAATTTTCCAAGGGAAGTGCAGCAGGCAGCAGAAATGTGCTAGACTTACAATTTGAATGATTCGAATCAATCCAGCATGGAACTCAACTGTGACAGGTTCACCGACACGCTCAATCGGGACAACTTTTTTGTTGTTTGGTGGTGCCAGGATCTTCTGTATAATCTTTACGTTATTTTCCATATACTGAAGTGTATGCACTTAAAACGAGAAGAACAATCAGTCGTAATAGAGAAGTGCACGGGCCATTATGGATTTTGTGGCAGTTTAACACTTTAACAAAATTCGAATAAAATGATAGCGATGATCCTCTATAATATGCATGACACTGTTCACACATGCGTGCTTTGCTTCGTACAAAAGCAAACGCTTTTTCTCAGTGGCTGCTTCTGCAAATGTAGTCTCTTCAAATTCGAGAAAGTAATCTTAGCTTAATGATCAATGCATGCAGAGCATTACACAAACAGGCAAGTGCTGAAAAAAACACAAAGTGAAACTCTGAATTCAGGGACTTCTTTGAGACCATAACCTCTACCTTAGATGTTCTGGACAAATGTCACACAAATCCAATATTTACTGATCGGCGAAAATGGAGACAATAGCTTTTCCGGGAACTGCCGATCACTCAGCTGATTTAGACGTACTATCTGGGAACCACTGAATGAACAGCTAATTTAGAGGCACTAAATGGGAACCACTGCTTGAACAACTGATTTAGAGGCACTTACTGGGAACTACTGCTTGAACAACTGATTTAGAGGCACTTACTGGGAACTACTGCTTGAACAACTGATTTAGAGGCACTTACTGGGAACTACTGCTTGAACAACTGATTTAGAAGCACTTACTGGGAACTACTGCTCGGGCAGTGGTGATGAAGGAAATAACTGGGAACCACTGCTTGTGAAGCCGATGCAGACGCACTTACTTGGAACCACCGCTCAGGTAGTTGATGTAAAGGCACTAACTGGGAACCACTGCTCGTTCAGTTGATATAGAGAAACTTACTGGAAACCACTGCTCGGACAGCTCAACGATCTTTCAGGATCGTTGGACAGCTGATATAGCGGCACTTACTGGAAACCTATGCTCGGGCAGCTGATATGGCGGCACTTACTGGGAAGTAATACTCACTCATTAGACGTAAAGGAACCTCCACTTTATTTTAGAATTTATAGTTATGTGAGAGCCAGTCTATCATTCTCAATCTGATGAGGAGACTTTCGTCATCAGCGAGAGATCTTTCAAAGATGCATTCTACTCGACCATGATCGAGACTGTGTAGACTACATTAGGACTGATTCATCAGGATAATCTCAAGTTCTGGGATCAAAAATCAACTTTTTAGATCAGATCTTCTTCAACACACATACCTTTGGAACGCAGAACAAGAACGTGTAGGAGCAGGCAGATCACGAAGGACGATGCCTGAAACGAAGAAATAAAAGAAACCTTGTTTTCATCCCAGATGCAGTTACGAAATATAAAATATCGTCTCAGAGGTACTTACGAAATATAAAATTTCATCTCAGAGGGACTTACGAAGTATAAAACTATCAACTTCTCTTTCAGTATTCGTTAATATCTAGTCCAGTGTCTCGTGAGAAAGGATGAATCGTTAAAGCTTTACAAGCTAGTAGTACAGTATTAAAGGTAATTGCATTACACAGCTCAGGTCAAAGTTTATTTAAATTACCAGTACATTTGATTAGGAAGTATGTTACGTTCTGTTATAACCGCTACACTATCATATTTTTGACATACCTTAGGCATGCTGTCTCCTGGGTAAAATTTCGATTAGCTCTCCAAACACTTCAGCATGACTATCAGAGAATGATTAGTAGCTGTCGAAAGTACAGGCGTCTGACCCCAACGCACCTAAACCACAAATAGATGCTATTATATTTGATCCGATCAGGAATGTATATACATATGCATCCATTATCCAATTCACATGTTAGGTCATTTTAGAAATATGTTACTTTAATGTTATGGCTGTTTATTGTAATCCTCGTTCTTTTAGTCCTTTGATACATTCGACAACGAATTATCCTGTGTTCAATGTTTAATGGTTTTAGCGTAGAAGTTTTGTTGGGTCAGCTGGACAATGTACGTTAGTTAAAACTGGATTACGTGCAGGCTATTTTATACTTTCTATATACGACTAGCTTTCGGATTTTACGATGGATAGCAACATTTGTTCGCACTCCGCATGCCGGATTTGAACATCCGACTTTAGCACGTGAGAAATATTAGGCAGTGTAGAAAAATTTCTGACTGTCTAGGTATTTTCGATATTAGCAAGCTTGCTTCCAGGAGATTCGCCACTTGGTAGCCTAGACAAGAACCTGCTCCGATGTAAACTCCAAATTGTAGAAGCAAACATACCATTCATTTAACAGAAGGGGGATTAGTGTTATTCGGGAGCTTTTAGACTCTTATGTAATTAAACGTACCACATGCACAGGGTTTGCAAGGAGTTTTGTGGTGGAATACGGAATGCGGAAATAGAAACGGCTATGGAAGCGAAATCGTATTTTTATTACAGACTTCAATGATATAGGAGCAAATAATGAGTCATAATTTAGGTTTCTTTCGTACACGTTTTTTATACGAACAAAGTTTGTAAGATTAGAAGAGCCAAAGTTAAGAACACGCTAACAACTCTAAGGCTTCGATCAGAAAAACATTTTCTGCAACAGCAGGATTTTCTGAAGATTTCACTTCATAAGAACCACTGTTTGGCAGTCAAGTATTCTGTTTCGAGACCGTCACGAATGTTCTTCCGATTGAGTACCAAAGCCATGATTTTTCGCAACAATAGAGATTTTCTGGGAAATTTACCTAGCAATGAGATAAGAAGTTTTACTGACTTGATTCGGACCAAAGTTAAGAGCATTGAAGCCTGAGTCCAAAAAGCTAAGTTGTCATAAAAAACGGTGTATTCGTATAATTCCAAAAAATGTCGTGTTTCATGCAACAAAAAACAAGACTTCTGTCTGAAACAATGATTCATGTGATGTTTACATCATAGCAGACATTTACCAGAAATCTTAGGGATGGAGCTATCGTGTTGTGTTTTTTCCTGCTGTGTGAGGAACATTTTGTCTGGTAAACAGACAGACGAGAATTAATAAAAGAGAAGGGAGTAAATTTGTTTTCAGATAAAACCTTTAACGCAAAATAGTTTATATCGCAACGACGTATAAACGACAGTCCACGAGCAATAAGTCTCATCTGAAATGTAAGGAAGTAATACGATACGAACCAGAACAAGCGTTTGAACCTTTTCTTTAAAATTCTCCAATCTCCTGAAAAGCACTTGAAAATTTTGTTGGCTTGGGGACGTATTGGAACACCAGCAATACATATTTTTTTTTTTGAACTAGCCATCCCAAAATGGAGTAGCTACCACATCCAATCAAAGAGTCAGTTTATTACATAATTTAATACATGTAGTATAAATTAAAATGGATACTATCAAAACGCAAACATCTAACAACGAAATGTGAAGGAAGTCAGAAGAAATGTCAAAATGTAGTCTGGGTTTGTTAATACAGCACTTGAATATTAAAAAGAACAAAACATAGCGCACCTTGCTTCACACTATTGCTGTCTATCATGTTGTCGTCAAATCAATTCTCTATCTGGCGTCTGTTACCTTGTTTGTCCTAACGATTTTCAGTTGGAAGGTCGATATTGAAATTTATCTTCGATGGTATCTTCCGAAGACGCTTGCTGCCCCAAGAGATCTCGAGATGTCGGTATCATCGGAACAAGTGCATTTTTGAAAGACGCTTTTACGATAACGCTACACCTTACTCGCGTTTTAAACCTTTGCACAGGTCATATATTTTCGTGCTAGAATATTCTTTGTAGAAACTTTCTTCTTCACTGATTTTACTTTTACTTCATTCCTTTCAATTTATCATAAACATACGATTCCGCTTCCGTAGCCGTTTCTGTTTCCGCATTCCGTATTCCGCCAATTCACAAAACCTGTTTGCAAGTAGCGTATGCAAGTAGTGCTATACGTAATATTCGTATACACGCTTCTTTAAAGGCAACAGTCAGGGCAAGAGGAAAACGTAAGCAACATCACGCCTCAGACGAGAAACTTGTGTTGTGTAAAGCGTACTTTATTTTACTCTTTGAGATCCCGTCACACTAGCCTGGCATCCAAGCTTTATTTTACTTCGCTCGATTCAACTCACGAGGAAAAACATCTTGGTTGCAGCACAGCTTCGATGCAAGTGAACAGCGGCAGACAATCTTATTGATTGCAGCACAGCTTCGATGCAAGTGAACAGCGGCAGACTGTCTTATACTGTTCTGGATGATCTGGTTGGCGCACGGCATTGATGAACACAGGCAGAGCCAGGCATGACTGCGAGATTTCAATACACATGCATCGTTTATCACGTGATTACCTGGCAAGATCTGATTGGATGCTCAATATGTGAGCGCTACTGTCACCAAGCGTTGGTGAGAAGAACATTTTAGCTCTGAGACACGAGTTGCTGATCGTCGGTGAACAGACGCTTGTTGGCCAGGCTACCGTCACAGAGGAGACTTAAATATCAAAAAGTGCTATCTCCAAAACCTGGCCATCACATTGCAACGTGTGCAGCGCTTTTATGCTTCATCAATCAGATTTCTGGATGGTTTGGGAAGGGATAACCTGAAGCCCTGAAATCTATCTACTCATACATGAAGTCTGAGCCAATCCCATGATCTTCCAATATTGAGGTGTGAAAACCTTGGTCCAAGGACATATTGAGTAATGCGTTTGTTGGGTATGGACTTTCACTAGTCCTACATATGATATAAGCTGTGAAAATGATTTCTGGATAGGTTCTGTTCTACAGACGATAGAGATCAATCTTTTAGCGCTTATCTTTTATCCTGCTTCCTTTTTCCTCCCTTCAACAGTTATCATATAGCATGCCTTTAATTATGACAAACGCCTCCCAAAATTCATTCACTTTGATGTACACTTCCTTGGCCACACTCTACAGAGGCAATCGTCTTAGCACGAGATTGATTCTTCCTCCTGCGTCGTGAAAATAGTCGATATCTCCATGACTTCGAATCCAAATGTTTTCATTTGTTAATGGCTGGGTAGTGCAGAATCCATCAGCAGACCTTGGCCAGATGGAAAAAGAACCAGGAAGTTTCCACTAAAAGCTACCACATAGTGCCCCAACCATAGAGTCTATTGTGCTACGATCAGAAGTTTTGTGCCAATTACGGCAAACGGCATCGGATTGAAGCAGAGTATGCTGAGGACCCATCATGCAGATGGTCCAAATGTGAGAAGAAGGACTGAAGAATGAAGATGAAGAAAGACTTGGGCAGTTCTCAATGAATTCATTGAGAATGACACCGGAATAGTGGTCGAAACCTGTGAGAGTCTCTTTTCTTGTCTTGTTTTGAATTTCAAAGCTGCAAGAATTTTTTTCGGAGATGTGTTTCTTTTTCATTAACGAAGGTTCTTCTTAAATGGAGGCATTTTTTAGAGTCTTCAAATCCGTCATATAAGAAGCATCAAACGTTTAAAAGCATGTGCCAGAAAAAGACAGTGACTCTTCACTACGATGATGTTTGCACAGCAACCACGATCACACTTTTGCAAACTTTAAGATGAATGTCGCAAGCATTTTCAATAGTTGTGTGATGCGTAGAGAAATAAGTGCGGCAGCCTAAATTACACACATAGACAATGATTAGCTCCTCAATGCTAAATCGATATGTCATCAATTAATTGTGATAGTACAGCGCACCATATAAGACACCTTATCACAGTTTTGATCTTTGAAGAAACTTAAGAGCGATTTCGGGGCAGCAAATGTTAGTAAATCTCGTCAATGCGATAGGCTTGAACATGGTTCAGCAGATCCTTGATTTCCACGACGGTAGGCAGGTTCTTTTCAGGTTTAGTCCATCGAAGAACGAAACTGTGGAAAGGTACACTCAGCAGTCATGAATAGCTTCAAGCTCACTAGTACAACCTGTGAACAAAGTGACTCATTCTTAACAGGTTGTGTGAGCATCAGATACAACATACGCAAGCCACTTGCTTCACGTGTGTTACAGTAACAATTTCCCTTCATGCATTTCCATACTCGCTCAAGCTTCAGACTGAAGGCAGGGTGGGATGCCTACTCCTGACTAGACTGAATGTATTGAGAATGTCCGACCAGACAAAGTCTCAGCTTAGTGCTGATATTTTAGCACGTAACGAATTTACTAGGTCTAGTACAATAACTTACTGTAAAATCTCGAGGCAAAGCGAATTAAGGCTTTGCTATTAAAACCAACCATGGTGTATTTCCGGTTGATCCACTGTCAGCGGGTTTTAAGTAGCAGTGTCAAAATATTCGGTGATAATTTTGATTGTCGCTTATTGTCCTAAATTTGAACCAGATTTCATAATTGCTGGTTTAAGTTCGTGAGGTAGGTGTCGTCAAGGAAGGAAGGTCAACTTGGTGAATAATGGAGCAAAATATATTTTTTCCGCACTATAATTAACCTTTCAACGTTGATTAAATCAGGTTTACAACTTTGTAGTGACGTGCAGACAACATCAAACAACGGGTAAAGGAATTTGTAATTCGTTCAAATAGATTTTGTAAAATGGTTGTACTTGAAGAGATCCGAAATGAAGATGTGTCGTGGGAAGGTTGTGATTCAGCACGCTGATCACTGTATTCCAGAAAGCAAATGTGAACTTGTGTGAACCAAGCAACAGGAAAATACCATGCATTCATATCCAATTCGAGGCACAGGAGGAGCCAAATAAATAATTAAGGGTTAGTCGTTCAATGCAAGGAGGTGTAAATATTGCACAAACAAGTCCAGCCGGGCAATTCATACGATCTGAATTGCCAATTTAAACCACATATCTTTAGGACTAAGATTATCATCCCATTTAGCTCGTCTCCTGACTGCTTCACGTTCCTGGAAAAGGGAATTCATCTGAACAGTTAAAAATTAAAGACATAAGATAGAAGTACGATTTTTCCTTTGCGTTTTCTGGTTCAAACTCTACTTGACTTCTCTTCACTGGTGTGCGCACATAGAACGCGTTCGCAGTTTTCCACTGACCATTGTCGGGCGTCGAATATGAATACGTGGAGATCTTTTGGAGATTTTAAGACGGAAACAGTACAAGATTTAAAGACGATATTCATAAACTAATGGTGAATTCTTAGAAGGTAGGCTTTTTTCAATATTGAGTAAAGTTGTCAGCTGATTATAGTTTTTTTCAAGAGGCAATTGTAGTTTTTTCAATAGGTATTGAGTACATAATACATCTCCACAGTAGTTGTTGGACATGATTATGTGAGTAGCATGTGATCGAACGTAATATTGACGAAAACCACGTAGTACGCACTATTTCTAGCCTATTCATTGGGCTGGAATGTCCGCTGACCATGCATGGTGGCCATTATGAACGGAGATACATTTGATAGGCGCTCAGTGACGGTGTCACAATTGTTGAATAATTCTCGATGCCATGACATTCTCTTGCAGGTATTCCGCTTGATTACTTGCATCCACTGAACACAATGTTTTTTTAATGTTTGTTTGCTGATTAGCGTAACTACGTCCATGGCGTAACCGGAAGAAAAAGCAAGGAGCAGGTAGTAAGTTCGTCGACTGAATCTTCAAAACTTCTTGTGCCCATCCCTAATACCTGCCAGCTGAGAGTTGCTCCAGTGTGAAGTAGGTTCTGACCGAAAATATGATAACAAAAGCAACATCGGATATACCACACGCTTTTTGTTATAAGCGAGGTTTTTTTACAACTTCTGCCTCGGCGTCGCTTAGTAGTTTTTGTTTCTCAGCCTCAGATGTTTCTTATGTGCTGATTGTAAAGACTTTGCAACGCTGCATTATAATAATGTTTTAATACTACATATATAAAGACTTATATGCCTAGTTTTGCACCCCAGCTGATCTAGCAATGACTGCAACGACAGAGTCTGAGTGGGGATAAACCTCAGTATTTGTCAGCTTGCTAGCTGAATCTCAGGCTCGAGATATTGCTTAGTGTTTGCTTACATTTTAGCACTTTTCAGTAGAGTATTGCTTATTAAGATGTTGCTCATAAAAAGCGTGTAACCCAGAGGGGAGAATAGGAACAGATGCTACACACATACTCTTTCTGGATCTGCCTATGCAATATTGGCTTTAAAATATATGCTATTACAGTCAGACAATTCAAGCAATCCCTCAAAATCAGAAAGAAGTTCATGTTTCTGCTGAAAGAATATTGGCATGGGACGAAACAAAAATCACTATAGTGACGACTGCATAGAAGCATTGCACAGGCATATCCTTTTTGAAGATCGACAAGCAATGTGTGATGGCCAATGGGCATATAGAAGATACTGTTAACAGCGAAAAAAGCAAATGACCGTCTGGTAACCAATTTTGCTGTCAAGAGACAATTGCGTTTCCTCTTTAAGCATTGAAACGGCTTCCCTCGAGGAAACCAGCTATCATTTTAGCTTGTTTTTCTGAGTTGGGCTGCCGGTGGAACTTCATTGAATGCACTGCCGGTGGAACTTCATTGAATGCATTTATCGTTTTTAATCATCATGATGGTGATGGACCGTTTCGCAAATCGTCACCATGCAATGCATTGTGGGATGGCCAACGGGCACATTAAACTCCATAGTACAGTGACAAAATAAACAAAAAAGAAATTGGCCTTGTATTAATATATAATAAATATTGAGTGTATTAATAAATAATACACTCAAGGGACCGACGAAAATCCGTATTACTTAGCAGCGTATTACTAATCTGAATATTTTCGTATGTAAGATTTTTCCAAACACTTGATTACTCCTAGTTATTGAGATTTGGTTCAGAATCGTTTCCACAGAACACCGGGATGTTCTCAATCTTGGGAAAATGCTAGACGTTTTGCACTGAACGTTTTATCCGATCATTGCAATGTCTTCACTCTCGTAAAAATGCAGGCTTTGCTATGTAAGTCTTCAAAGGTGAGCATTTCAATGTCCTCATTCTCAAGAAATAACAAAAGCGTTTCTTCGAATGTCATGCTTATCCGAAGTTTTCTCTCAATGGACCGAAAAAAGGGTATTAAATAGCCGCATACTACTTCTCCGGGGTATTTCTTAACCGAACGTTTTTTCCTTGAAAGGGTTAAGGAAGTTCAAGAGACTGAGGAAAGCCCATATTACTTGGCTGAGCGCTCATTATCCGGTGTAACACTGATCGAATAAGTATCCTGTATTACCAAGTTTGCTGTCAGCAGACAACTATGTCGGCTTTGTAGGCATTAAATAACTTATTCTAAGGAAATTAACAAAGCATCAAATGAAAGCGAATTTAATGCCCTCAAGTTAAATGTTTTGTTAATTTCCAGACTTTTATAGAATTTTTCGTAAATTTAAAACTCGTTATTTGTCAGAAAATAATCATATATTTCGAACGTCTAAAATATTACAAGTCCGATGCTATTTCTCGTTCTTCTTCTTCTTCCTCTTCTTCTTCTATGCACACAGCTTCCTCTTTGATTGATTTTAAAATAGTGTCAGTGACTTTTTTATATGGTTCATCCAAAGAAAAGTTAGCCTGGCCACAAAGCTGCATTTCCTTTCGCTCAGCTCATACTTCTTCTATGCACACAGCTTCCTCTTTGATTGATTTTAAAATAGTGTCAGTGACTTTTTTATATGGTTCATCCAAA
>JAOBRC010681896.1:0-10536 GCA_027575255.1 Scolionema suvaense | reverse complement strand
CGTATTTGGCCAGCTTCGTAGAGTGCCATGAAGCCATGTTCTCCTCGCAAGGACAGGACAGTTCAATAAGCACTACGCGTTTCAAGATGTTAGAGAAGATGACTAAGTCTGGACGCAGTTCTGTAACAGCAATGTGAGGTGGGAACAAATAACTGTCAGTTAGATCAGAAATAAATTCCCAGTCTCGTGACAAATGCAGGATACCTGTTCGTAACACCAGCATTATCAAAAAAGGATGTTTTCAAAACACAGCAGTATTCTTGTTAATATATGCCATGAATCAAAACATGTCCATTATCGTTAATAAATTTAATGACTTCCACGCACATGTAATCATTCAACTCGAACTTTGGTTAGCACCATATACACTTCGTAACTGCATAATGGGTATATCTAAGCACAATGATGACTAGCGTAAAAACTGCACAGTTCTCGGTTGTGTCAGTGTTGCTGCAGAACCAACTGGCTAAAAACCCTCCAAAGATTTAAACGATCTGAATAATCGCGCATTGCACCACCTTTCAATATAAATGATTAGTGCATTCAGATGATCACAGTCAAACTATCTGTGTATATCTATGCCGTTTTGCACACAAGAATGAAAAAAGCACTTTAATGTAAAACACTACTCAAAATGGTCTGACTTGAAGTGAATTTGAGTAGCTGGCTAGCTGCACATTTTTATTGAACATGAAATCTAACTTCAGGGAATGTACGACAGGACACGAAAAAATTCCATGCACTGAATTGCAGCTATACTCCTTAGCAAGACGTTTCCGAGAAGTTGGTCAAGGGGGTCAGGGCTTAAAATTAGAAAAATTTGAAGAAAGAGTATAGCCCAACCCACTCACATTTCAGCTATAAATATGCTGTACCACATTATACTGTAAATAACACCCTGAGCTCCGCAACCCTAACTACAAAAGACACTTACTCCAGATGTGCAGCCTGCTCTGCTTTACCAACACATCTAGCCCAAGTAGGGCTAGTATACAAGTAGGGAAAGTATACGTCCATTTAAACCTCTCATACAACATATAACTAGGGTATAAGACATGAGAATGTAGAGTGTGTCAGAAGATGAAAATGAGGCGAGATACTGGATGCACTGGACTTATGCCAGCAATGCTAACAATATGTTTAACTGTCTTAGGGCTGAAAGGTGAAAGTGAAAAGGCAGGTCACGAAAATGTTAAGGTAAATGTCACCCCTGTGAACTGTTGAATTCGTGCAGGGTATTGTTTAAGTTTCGTTGTGCCGGTTCCGGCTGTGTAGTACATAATTATTTAAATATCGGCATGTGTAATTGTTGTTGATGATGAAGAAAAGACGATCAATAGAAGCAGCAACGGCTCGAAGGTTAAATGAACTCTGATTTATATGTCTACATTGATAGCTAGTGTAGGTTTGTGACATTTGGAGCCCCCGGAGACAGAGAGATCTGTTGATAGAGACCAAGCAGAAAGAGAACTTCTAGAACAAAAGCCTCACCTGTAATCCAGTAAGTCGGTCATAAATATTCTGCCTCTGTCCAGCATCTATTGACGAAAGCATCCGACCGCTGTTGCAGTCTTGTTGCTTGAAAATCGCTGAAGTCTGGAGAAATTAGCCAATTATCAGTTCAAACCAAGCAGAACTCAAGCTACTTCAGTACTGCGCGAAAGTTCTCTCGACGTTCTCTTCTACGGCTTGTTGCTGTAAACAGGAGGTAAAAAGGCGAGTGAAATCACTTGTGCTGTTGCATGAATATTGTCGTATTCATTTGTTAACGGTCTAAGTTGTATGTTGACCTTGATTGAGAGCGTGAGTTGAGAAGTGAGCTGTGGGGCGCCCCAGATTTTGTTGGTTGGTTTGCTCGTTTGGTTTGTTGTCACCATCTTGTTTTCTATTCTCCTCGTCGGCGAAGAAGACGAATGAGCACATGTGTTTCTCGCAGTTAGTTTCTTTTTGATTCAGTACTCGCTTGTTTCGACGTGCTTTGTACCATAGTTTCGCGAGCTTTCTCATTCCGTTCAGCTGTTTGGTCGTCACTAATTATGCAGTAACCGTCGTTGCCACTGATTGGTTGTTCATTCTCCGACAATTTCCGGTAGAAAAATAGAGAAAACTCCTACCACAAAATTGTTGCCACGGTCTCTTCTGAAACAAAATTGCCGTTGTTCCGTTGTCGGAATTGCCGTGAATTTAGCTGAGAATTACGGACGCATTATAAGTCAACGAAGAGCGCGAAAGCTGAGCGAGTAGTTCCTGCTAAATACAATACGCCTTGCGCAGCAAACTTTGGCTGTTGTATAACTAAAGATAACGGTTCTGTCCGTTGAAGATATTCAGGATGAGATTGAACATATCATCCAGAGGTGCTCCCTGGCAGAAATTAATTTAATTGGGGATTTCTTAAAAATTGATGAGAAGGAAAGATCAGGAAAACCGCTTTACAAGTGATGCGATTGATCCAATCTTCATTTGATGATATTGATGAACCGTCACAGAAGTTGGCCACATTCACATCATTGCTTCCTATTGTTCCTGAAGATCAGCGTGATAGAATGGAGAAAATATTGAATCCAGCCACTTCTCGGGACACTACAGTTAGTGACGCTGCAAGTGCAGAAGTTGATATTCCAAGCGAAGAGAAGAAGGGTGATTGTGAGGAGATAAAATCTGTTGCAAGTGCTGCTGATGTACTGAAATCTCTTGGCCTTGGCTCTGTTGGAACAAGCACGTTTCGTAGAGAATTCAAGGTTCAAGGAATGATTGGGGGAAGTAAAAACAGTAGACTTGAATATATCAGCCTATGTAGCCACGCTGCTGAAGGTAAATAATCGTGGCTTCAACGAGGAGGAGTTAGCTTTCGGAATCAGAAGAGCTGTTCAGCCTGGGTCTGAACTGAGAAAATACCTGGATTCTCTTCCAAAGGTGAGCTGCAAAACAGATAATGAGCTTCATTCGCAGTTCCTACCAAGAGAAATCCGCAAATGAATTATTTGAAGACTAAGTCACCTATGCCAAAAAGGAAACTGAAGATAGCCAAGCCTTTTTATTACATACCTTGGCCCTACGCCAGGAAGTTATCTTGGCATCTCAAGTGAAAGCAACGCATCATTTCGAGGAAAGCTTAGTGAATTCCATCTGCCTCCATTCAATCAGGACTGGACTGAGGAATCCAGCCATTAGAAATCACATGTTGCCATATTTAGAACGTGGTCAAACTGACGTGAGTGATCACGTCCTCATTGCCGAAATGGAAAGAGCAACATCCGAAGAGAACGAACATTCGTTTAAGCAAAAAGAAACTGGTGACAAGAAAAAGATCAAAGTTAGCGAGATAGATGACTTGCTGAGACAAGTTAGTGGAATGGCTGCTAGAATGACTGCGTTAGAGTCTGAACAAATGCAATGGATGTGGAAAAACTTCTTTAAGCAACACGATGGTGAAAGTTTGTTCAGGGTGTAGATTTGTAAAGTATTGTGGTGTAAATTGTCAGAAGTCTCTCTGGAAGGAGCATAAGGCTTTATGTCACGCAGTGAAACATCTCAGTGATGTGGATAGTGACAGACGTCGTAGTGAGTGTACTTTTGTAAGTCACCTGGACCCCGAACAACGTAGACGAATTATAGACCTTGTGGGACGGCGGTGTATGATTAGTTGTAAAATAGGACATATAAATGTAAATAGTTTGTGGGACACTGGTTCCCAAGATAGTATTGTTAGTTTGCCGTGGCTTAAAGGAAGTGGTGTTAGATACGAGATAAAGAATTTGTCTTCAATAATTGGCAGGGACATCGACGTTGAAGGAGTTGGTGGTCATAGAATTCCTTATCATGGCTATGTCGAGTAATAGTTTTCCATAGCAAACGGCCCACGTATACACGTTCCTTTTCTCGTGACTAAATTGCTGAACCAATTATTGGGTTCAATGTAATCTCAATGATAGTAAAATCTCATGGTGGCACATTGGAATCTGGTGAATTCTTTCTCCAAGGTGGCCTGAAGAACGTGTGTGAGTCAGATGCCCAAACCCTTGCAGGTTTGCTGAAAGCACATGAACCCAGACAATTGGCAAGAATAGTTACATAAAAGGATGGAATCCTAGTTAAAGCTGGAAGTAATATCTGTGTGCCTTGCAGAGTTGAAGGGTTTATTGCGGAGCATCGTCTACCCGTTTTATTTGAACCCACTTATGTTGAAGCACTCGGAGAGAATGTTACAGTTCACGAGGCTGTTCTGATGCTTAAGAAAGGATCTACACGGATTTTCCTGACGTTCACCAATACAGGCCAACATGATGTAAGGATTGCTGGCAAGACCTGGTTGGGAGATATTCATCTTGTCTCATCTGTGACACCGGTGGAGGCTTCATTTCAGGAGTTTGAAGAACCACGCAGTGATAATGGGAAGTTTGTGCAAGCAGATATTTCCATTACTGGTGTAAGTGTTAGCAACAGTGATAGTAAAGCTTCAGACCATATCATTAACAGTTGCATGTCTGCTGTAGTTCCCGCTGATGATGTATTACTGCATGAAGATTCCAGCCCTGATAGTGATTCCTTCTGGGCACAGCTTAAAACCATGGATTTGGGTATGCTACGTTCACATGAGCAAGACCGTGTTCGGGCGAAGTTGTGGAACGAGAGAAGTGCTTTCGCTCAAAGTGACGAAGATACTGGTGATGCTGAAGATCTCCAAATGGATATTAAGACCACTGATGATTTTCCTGTTCAGAAGTCATAAAATGCAACTCCTCACGATTTTCGTGCTCTCAATAAACAGACTATTCCAGACAAGCATCCTTTTCCACGCATTCAGTCAACCCTTGACGGCTTAGGTGGGAGCAAGTGGTTTAGTGTCTCAGACCAAAGCCGGGCATACTACCAGGGCTACATAAAGGATGACAGCCGTCATAAAACCGCTTTCGTCACGCCATGGGATCTGCACCAGTGGGTGCGGATTCCTCTTGGTTTAACGAATGCGCCGGCCAATTTTCAACGACACATGGAAGAAACCTTACGAGAGTATCGGGATAAATTTGCAGTCCCATACCTGGATGATGTCATAGTGTATTCACATTCAAGTAAAGACCACATAGATCACATTCGGAAAGTGCTACAGAGAATGCGTGAAAAAGGGCTTAAACTCAAATTGAGTAAACGTGAATTTTTCAAGAAAGAAGTGAAATTTCGGGGAAGAATTGTAAGTGAGGCTGGTCATCGCATGGATGAAAGTAGTGTTGAGGCTGTACCAGCACTAAACGGTTTCATCCCAAAAACCATTGGAGAAGTCAGACAGATCTTAGGTCTTCTCAGTTATCATCGAAGGAGTATCCAGAATTTTGCTGTCATAGCTAAATCTTTAACCGAATTGTTGGCAGTGTCGTCAAGTGCTGACACAAAGAAAAAGACTGCTCTACCATCTAAAGCACCTATCATATGGACACATGATCACAAGGAAGCACTTAAACAGCTTATGCACTTTGCTACTAATCCACCAATTCTAGCATACCCGGATTTTGAGGAAGAGTTCTTTCTCCACCACCTTTCTCGATGCCAGTGGGAACGATCTGGGCTGCATTCTGTATCAGAAACAGAAGGGAATCACCCGTGTTATTGGCTATGGAAGTCGTTCTCTCTTACCTGCTGAGAAGAAGTACCATAGTTCAAAACTTGAGTTTCTTGCTCTTAAATAGGCCGTTACTGAACACTTCAGAGAGTATCTACTCAGTTTTGACCATTTCTGTGTGTATACCGATAGTAATCCCCTGTTGTATGTTTTGCAAAGTACAAATCTTAATGCCAACGATGGGTGTCCGAGTAGTCGGAGTATAATTTTACTGTCCATTTTCGACCCGGTGTTATTAATAAGGATGCAGACTGCCTATCTCGTTTGCTGCTGGACATTGAAAATTATACTGATCTGCGTAGTGAAGAAGTTGAGCTCGATGTTTTCCAAGCAATTGTTGCAGCTGTCAAAGTTCAGACCTTAAATAAAGAGTCTTGGTTATCAAATGTTCAAGCAAAGATGGTGAAGACCACCAGTGAAACTGATTTATCTTCAACAGAGAAGGGGTTAAGCACTAGCCTGGATACCAAGCTTTATTTTCCTTTCGCTCGATTCAAACTCACGAGGAAAAACAGCTTGGCGGCAGTGCAATTGCAGACACTCGCGCACAGCGGTTTTTAAACTCCTGTGGCCAGCGGTTCAAAATGCACGCATCCAATAGCAGAGCAGCTCTTTCTTGTCGAAGACAATGATCGGCCGTTTAAATTAATCCTATGGTTACCTGACTGCATGCACACAGAGCATGCAACGAATGACTGCAAAACACTCCAGTGGTGCGCATCTGGGATATCAGACATGGGAACATGTATCCCACATCGCCAGCTAGGGGAGATGAAGTTCGCGGGATGTTTGACAACGAATTTACTTCTATTTCCTCGATGTTCGGGAGGTGGGATGATATCGAATTCAATAGCAATGAAATATGCACAAAAATGATAGCAACAACTAAAATGATGGATACGATTCCGTTTCCCGAAGATATACGAAAATGACCATGAGCAGTGAGAGATTCCTTGCCTTCAAAGTATGAGGTCATGAAACGACAGGTGCAGATTCCTGATTGCATGAAAATTATGGTCAGAATACTTTCTTCGACTATTCTGCGCATGAACGTCCTTGACACCAACCGTTCTTTTGTTGTGCCGAAACGAGGAAGAGCCGTACCAATTCAGAGAAAAAAATACCGCATCAAAAAAATCTGGTTTGCTCACTTAGTCATGTAATTAGGACGCAGGTGTGTCGCCGATTTCAGATGAAATTGACAGTTCTAACAGTGGAACAAAAGGACGGGGAATCGTGTGAGACGACCCTGTTCCGCAACAACATGAGCAAGTCCTCAAACAGGCATGGCATTGCCACAAAGCTGTCGTTTGTGCAGAAAAGTTGTTTTGAAAGGTGCACCAAGATGCTCTCTGTTTTCAAATCACCGAAAGAAGGAAAATAGTGACAACAAAGGTCAACTTACGGTCGAACGATCAAACCAAGTTGGGCTGCATATTAAGCAAACAGGAACTGCCTCAAACGTAGTCTGCCAGCCATACTACCGAGCAGTGGCAAAGATCGAAGAGTATTCCAGGCTACTTTCGTCTTGGAAAGAAACCACTGATCGAGAGGACATAGCAACAAATCATCTGGACAGCAAACGGACACTGTCTCCTCTGTCCCGCTGGATTCCCGGGAAACACAAAAATGCCGAACTGCACGCGAGGCTTGCCCTGACATACAAGAAACAGCCTTCCAAGACTATGTGGTTCTAGACACTACCCCCATCCCATCTAAAGGAAGCAGCTTGTTGCAAAGATCGTTGTTGCCTTCTGTTCAGTTTACAGTTGCCGCAGCCAGTACTAGCACAGAGTTGAAAGTAAGAGAATTTTTTCTAGCATCCATTAGGCTAGGCAAGCACATGTTATGTTATAAAAGCACTAAATGCAACAATCGTTGGTGTAACCCTATTCCGATTGTGTGAGTTGTGGTGGTTGTGTTTGGGGGGGGGGGGGGGATAAGTAACAAGTACAACATGCGAAAATGTTATTCAGACAGGGAAATAACTTCCCAAAAATTGATCAAGTGTTCAGCCGTGACAATTCATTCCCGCGAAATGTCCGAAAAATTTGACCGCGAAAATTAATTCCCGCGAAAATGTCTTTTTTTACGTAGCTCACAGAACCAAGCTGTAATTTATTTTTATCGCATATTGTATCATTTCATTATGAACTTGAACCACCAAAATTACGTGCAATCTGTTGTGTAGTTCCTCGGCTATCAGAGTTTCGTCGAAACTTCGTTGCAGCAATTTAGGCGTGGTTTTTCGGTGGGAAATATTTGAAAACTTAAATTTATAAATGCTTGGGTTTGTGGGTAATTGTGGGGCGGGGGGGAATGTTTTTGAATTTAAGCAATAGTAAAACTCAATAGTAAAATCTGTATTATCGCCAACAGTGCGGGAAAAATCTCCTCAATATTTGGACGATCACGGGTATCTTGTTGTATTTTTCCTAAAGAGTACTTGTTTATCTATTCTCGTGTAGTTTTACGTTTTCTGCTTTAGTGTGCAGATTTTAACCAGAGAAGGGAGGGGATACTTTTACCCACCGAAACAGAATAGGGTTATGACATTTTGGACAAGGGAGAACATCACAAAAACAGCACAGGTTTGAAAAATTTCCTTCAACATCTGATGTTCACTTAATATTAAAGGAACTATGTCTCAAAATTTTATTAAGCATTGTTGCGTACCTCTATGCTCTGTCAGCGCCCACACCAAATTTCACAACTACAGATTCATTAGAAACGCTGCAATTGGAATGCAAAGTTTTCACGTGTTGAGTACAAGAATTCATCCTCGTTGTAGATGTTGCGCATACCTGTTGCGTTCTCGGAGAACGATAAGACTGCGTATGCTAATCCCCTTGTCTTTCATACATACTTAATAAGCTGTGGCTTATTTAATATGCAAGGCTTAGCTTGTCGAGTGTACGCTTCGGGATACTGAGTATTTTGAAGTGCAGGAAAATGTGTGATTCAGAATAAATATTGTAATAAGGCTATGAGATCTCCTTGGAGTAAGGCGGAACTAGTGCAATCGGTAAGAAAAAAATTTTGAGCTACTGTTCCTTTAACATGTGAGTCAAGTTTCTTCAGCACCAACTATGGCAGCTAATTACACTTTATTTACAAAAAATAATTTTGGCTGAGGCTCGGTGTTCTTATTTTTTGAGAAAATTTGAGCCTAAATGTGCTTATTTCTGTTCTTCCAAAACTATAGATTCTTTGACGATTTAACCGGAAGATACGACATTTAAGAGCATCAAAGTGCTATAACTTGCTTATATTTACTTACTGAAGTTATAGGCATTTTTCTGATTCTGTTCTATCTATTGATAATAACGTCTTCTATTCAAAGTTTTCTTCCGTCAGCGAATTTGCAATTAATAAATTTTTCCGCTGCGTGGGACTGTTCTTAAATTGTTTCTCAGTGTTCTTACTAAATCTTACATTATATCTTTGACGTGAAGTTGCACCAAGCACTTTTGTAAGCTGGATTTGATACTTATTGAAACTTTGGTCCGAAAAGTAGTCGTATTAGTAGCCAGCTGAACACGAACAAAACCTGTGTCAGATTTGCAACGCCCTAGCGTTGGAGTGAAGCAAAGGAACTAGTAAAACACAAACAGCGTGGAAGAAACACTCTACAGCGTATGCTCATATTTTCAATTAAAAAAAATAATAGCAAACATGGCTTGCTTCATTGACAGCTCGTGATTTACATCATACTACTGTTTACACCGATCATAATTACAAAGAAAAATGACTAAGTTAAAAAATATTAACTTACACAAATTCAAAAAATAAGCAACAAAATGAACAAACCTTATCTTCCACAAAAGCTCTAAAATGCATACCACACCTCTCTTTTATCAACTTTTTAAATAAAAATTTAACAAAATATACCACGGTTACACTTCAAGGGTAAGACTACCGTGAATGAACAAATAAGCGCCCCCATAAGATGTTTCTTCTAATTTGGAGGAAAAGGGGGCGCTTATGGAGAACGAGAGTGATGAAGACACCGACATGTAGGATAATAAATATGTACTTTTTTCAAAATCATTTTACAGCACTCCAGGTCGATTAGACGCCCCTTTTAAAAATTATATTTTGTATTCAAACTTTTATTTGTCGCAGTTAAAGATCCCGTGGAACTGGAGAACCCTGCAAACAAAAAAGTTGGTTCAGAAATCAGCCAGGAAAGGAAGCATTCACGCTACGTAATAATTCTTAAGAATTTTTACTACTCAATTTAAAAGTGTACATCTGGTTGGCAAGAAAATTAGATTTTGCCATTCATGTTCATGTAACTACGTAACTTTTCCTCAGTTGTGATAAAAAGGGAGATATTTGAAATTGATGCACAGTGAACCTTTCTCTACACGGTATTATGATGAAGCTACTTGAACCCTATATATTTAGCTGATGGGATGGATGAAGCGGGTGGTAAAACTATCCGCTTCAAAAACGATTTACTGTAGGCCTCAAATGGGTATAAATTGTGAATGGAGATGTATGTATTGAGTATTTCATGGTTGAAGAGTATGAGGATTTCGAGACATGGCAAGTCTGTCGAAGGCATGCCTGCCAAAGATTGGGTCAAATCTTGATGCAACAAAAACGAATCATGGTAGTTTTTTTGTTAGCCCAATAACATTACATCCCAAATAGAAAAGAAAGAAAAATGAGTAAAAATCCAAAAAAAAAAACGGTTGAAATTTTCACTGAAATAATTTATCCTGAAAGGCAAAGTACAGACAAAGGAAAAAAATGAACATCAGATTTACAATAGCGACACTGTTCTGAATACCTGGCAAAAGGCACTTGCCTACATATTGACTTTCTTCTTTTGCTGCCCTTACATATTTCAGATCTAAGACCATTGACGCACTATACTAAGAAGTCTCTCCTGCCGGGACCTAACACCCAAC
>JAOBRC010681785.1:0-10537 GCA_027575255.1 Scolionema suvaense | reverse complement strand
TTTGATCTATAGGTGGGGGTCGCGTCTGAAACATGTAGGTGGGGCTTGGTAACTGCAGGTGGGGGTAACATTTTTTAAGTGGGGGTTCAGACCCCCTAGGAAACTATGGGTCCTGGGGGTTTATTGGTACGTTCATTTAACGTGATTGCAGTCAATTTAAACATAGCCCTGTGACGAACCAATAGATGAACAAAAGAGAAACGGACCCTACATTTTGACAGAACTTGCATGAGGCATTTATTCAATGCCGGCACGCATTGTCACATCGCTCCTTCAGATAAAAAATGAAATAATAAAAAATAAAAAATATGTCAAAAAAGGTGAAAGACACAAAACAGATCCTATGTTACGACAGACTTTGCATGAGACACTTATTCAATGCCAGCACGCATTGTCACATCGCCCCTGAAAGAGAAAATAAAAATGAACGAACAAAAAATAACATCAATAGGGTGGTAAAAATAAAAAACAGACCCTAGTTTATGACAGACTTTGCATGAGGCACATTTTTAAGGTCAGCACGCATTGTTGCACCGCCCCTGTAAACAAACAAAAAAGGAGCAGATCCTAAGTTACAACAAACTTTACATTAGCCACTTGTTCAAGACCAGCGGGCTTTATCACATCAATGCTTGTATGATAAAAACAACGAAAAAATCTGACACAGAATTTTCCAGGATGAACAGAAAACTCACCCCTTTCTCCAAAGGAAAACATCTTTCTCCATCGAAATATATTCAATTCATTAGTACAAGCAGTGGATATAACTTCAGCATCTCATTGCACTCACAAATCAAAACAATCTTCAGCTTTCGTCTTGCTCTAAATAGTCTGTGGTGAAAGTTTTGTAAAATCGCGGAATGCTGGCTTTCAAATTTCGGTTAATGAGCTGCAGTATCAGGCTTTGTCCTCAGAAAACTGGAGCAAAGGTGACGAAACTTCTTGTCTTCAGTCATTGAGGTGGATCATGGCATCTTTTCATGTTTGGTAGCTACTAGTTACTTTTCATTCCATATTTAAAATGAAGGTTTAGGCACATTTTGCAAGTGTGGTGTGAAAAAAGTTTGATTGAAACAAATCAGTTGTGGTGGAAATTCGCTTAACCACTGATATATGAGTGAGACTGAATCACACAGCATTAGCCATTAATTTTTTTATGTTAAAAGTTCAAAAATATTTAGAAAAATCTGTATTCTGTAAACGTAATTCGCTACGTAAAGAATGTATACCTGTTTTGCCCAGTTCACATTGGAGGGCAGATTGTGCCACTTTCAAACTTCAATTGCTGTTATGAATCAAAATGTATGTGTATCAGGATTAAGTATGTTTTGTGCCAATCAGTTGAATATTGCATTCTGGGCCATCCAGTCACTGTTCTTGATGAAGACATCATGTGACGCATGACCTCATAACACTCTAGATGCTTTTTTTCCATGAAATAATAATTTCCACTGTATTCAACAGTTATTTCTTGTAAATACCAGTATTTGATCAGTTAGTGCTAATAATATGGCAGTCAAAAACAAAATGCATTGCATTCGGCCCCTTATGAGGTATAGTAGGTTGTTTACGTTTGCAACCGCATTCATGTCTGGTGCTCTCATGTGGCCGCAATGTGGCATTAATTAATATATAATACCTAATTTAGGCATCCATTTTTTATTGAAGGCCATTTCAAGCTCCTAAATTCGAGAACAGTTTTGGAGATATGAAGATGTTGTTCCTTGGAAAGCTTGAAATTATTATTGCAGAAAATAGCCTGTAGTAAGACAGTCTCACTAGTATACTGTAGAAGTTCAATATATTCCTGAAAAATGGCTACAGATAACCTTCAAACTCAGTTAAATTGAGTTTCGGCCTCTGCATACCCGACGTCATTTACTGGCCGGATACAACCCTGTTAAGCTGGCTGTGCGTGTGTTTATATTATAATGTCTACCCAGTCATGTGGAGAATATGTTTTATAAGATGAAGTCTGGTTTCTTGAAATATATCTGATGAATAAGGTGTGCGCATTTTCCACATTGTAGGATAGTTCGTTCTGCCTGATTGTACCTGGACCATATTATGGCTCACCTCTGTTACTGGATGCTATGATGATGGTATGTGATGTATAATAATATTTGGTAGGAATGTTGAGATGTTATTCAGCCTAACTGCTATGATGCAATTTCCAGAATTCTTTATATCAATTAGATTCTCTTGCATATTTCTGTGTACAGATGACTAGGCCAAGATGCGCTTAGGTTGTGTTCAGGTAGGGATGTTTTATTCATCAGATTCTGATGTTAGCGTACGTGGACTAAAGGATTCTTTTTCAATGTTCTGAGCGCTGCACTGATTTGATAAATTATTTTATTGCTCGTTTAACAAGCTCCAAGATGGTGCCTGCATTCGTTCGCCATCGGTACATTTTTCCCATTTTTTTCCTTGTTTGCTATTCAAAGCTATTTTCATTTTTCATCGTCGAGGCTGGTAACAGTTCTTTCAAGGGGAGCAAATGTAAATGCAGATACAGTATGTTGCATTAAAATTTGTATTCCGTTGTTAATTAAGTAAGAACAGCTCTGTGTTCGTATACACAGAAACTATGCATGTAGGATTTAAGGAGTTTTAGTGGGGTATATGTCTCTCTTCTCTATCCATTGTAGAATTGAAACTGTATGAGCGTAATATGCCTGACAGAAAATAAAACATGTACTACTGGTCATTGTGTGCAGGTTTTGTGCTACATAGGGTTTGCTTGTGTTTTTAGTTTGTTCTTGTTCTTGAGGACTGAGTCAGAATCATCAACTCTTGCTCATAAGAAAAATAGCTGTCCACACTTACAATTGCATCATCTATCCGTTCGGTCTGAGTTGATATTAGTAGTGTGCCATACGCAGTGTTTGACAAGTTTAATTGGACATGTTATATGGACATGAGCTGAAGCAACTACCATTGTATATGTAGTGTTCTAAGATGCAAAGTTCTTGTAAAGCAGATGTTTGGTGTTAGCATTCAGCTGTCCAACCATACCAACGGAATTTGATGATGTATAAGAGTCCTGGAAGACGAATGGAAGTTTTGGAAGGCAAGTTAATGGCAGATTAAAAGATGGAAAACAATGAAAAGGCACTTGAGTTATTGAGTGACAAAGATGCGACAGTATTCATCTATCAAAACGAAGGTTTTGCCTTAATTCACTCAAATTTCGCGCGAGTTTTAGCTTCACGCTTCTTATTGTCACGCATTTAATTCTCCTGTGTTGCACCAGAATGTCATTTTCGCGCTGAAGAATAAACCTCAAATTTTTTCACATGCTTAGTCCAAAAAAGCAGACTGATTGAAAAAAACAGCATACAAATTGGTACTCTTGTGCGGTTGTGATTTGGCAGTATCGCAACGTTCAGTTCTGTAATTTTTTTTCAAGTGTGTCGCGCAATTTAATTTTCCCCCTAAATGCCTAACTTTTAATGATTACCACATATATTTATCTAGAAAAATAATAGTTAATGCTGGTGTAATATTGTGCAGTTTGATGGCTTGTAACTGCTAACAACCATAAGTGATGTATTCATGAAATATGAAGCAGTGTCGTAAGTGATCGACTAAGTGGACAACGGGGCACAAAATCAATCCACAAGAGTTCCTTTATAACACAATGTTTCCTTGCTTGTTAGACTCACAACTTCTTCTCTTTTTGTACTCCTGCTTTAGCAGAGGAATTTTATGAAATTAACCAACCCATTTTCCCAGATATCCACCACTTGAGGGTGGCAACTTATACCCAAAAAGGGCCATTTTTAGGATTGTTCAAAATATTTCAAGACCCATTTGTCGCATTTTTTGTAATTTGGCAATCTTTTTTCTTTTTGAGGGGGGGTCAACTATGTTAGTAAGGGGTTAATCTGATTTCTGTCATTTATGGTGAGATTCTTTGGGGCAACTCTGTCATGAACCATGTCCCATTTCTCGGGAAAATCTTGTTAGGCTTGCAGATTGCAATTCACACCAGAAATTGGTTATTTCAATGTTTTTTCCGAACAGTTCGTCCTTTCTCTGTCATGTTTGTGCAAATCTTGGGAGCAAGGGTACATATGTTATCAACCATACTCCATGTCTGGGGAAATCTGATTGGCCTTGCGGGTCGTAATTTATGCACGAAAATGGCTATTTTCTCGTTCTGCCCGAATTCGTCAGGTTTGTTATCTGGTTTTTTTTGTCATTTTCGACGTGGGTCTTATGGGCAGCATGACTTGTGTTATGACCCATGCCTTATATCTTGGAATATGTTCAGTGTGTGGGTAGCAATTTAAGTCAGTGATGGCTACTTTCACTTTTTTCAGACTGTTTCTAAAATATTGCATCAGTTTTTTGTCATGTGTAGTGTGAGCCTTATGGTTTATGTCTTAACATGACGATCCTCAATTAAGTATCCGGGGCTTGTTAAGTTCTGTGCTTTGTTTATTGTAGAAAAATCCATATTTACAGTTTGACACGCTAAGCTCAAACAACTATCATACATCTATACATTTATATTTATCACTAATGTTACAACAGAACTATCTACAGAACGCAATACTATGTAAGACTCACACACTTACAAGAAATAGTAATTACATGAGCACAAGAACGGAGTTATGGTATATCCTATGTAGATGCAATGCCATTGTGTGGCACCTATAAAGAGTTCTAATACGAGTGTTATGTTTTCTCAACTCAGGGATGTATACCAGTGGTAGCTATGGATGAGTACAAGTTGCCATTTAGTGATGTCTTGGACTGGACAAGGTATGCTACTTGGCTGTGATGCAATAAATAGTATCACTCTTTCACATAGGAAATCATGCAGAGAATAGTTGTTAATCATTACCCCGTTCGGAAATGTTATTATCGTGTTCATTCATTCAATAATCCGAAACAATATTGAGGAACGAATAAATAAGGGTCATTAAATTCAACTTCTACGTCTCTATAATGCCTCAGCCGTTCTTCTATTTCATGGAATGCTCAAATCATGTTTTATAGCAATTCTACTTCTCAATAACAAGGAGACAATGAGAAAATTCTTGGAAATTCCTGCAGCTTTTCAATTGTGGGTTGTATCCTAGAATGGATGAACGGTTATCACGATTTTGCGAGCGCTTGTTGTCCAGACTCAGATAGCTGAGCTGACCAGCATTCAGCTATCCTGACAACAAAAACCGCTTCTTCAATGTCATGGCTTGAAAGAGTTTCTGTGGAAGTGTACAAGGGACATGAAAGAGATTCATGGATCGTTGATGCCTGTTGTTGGTTATCTAGTATATTATTTCTCAAGTCAGACCTAGACTCTTCCAGTTGAAGACCTCCCTGTCGATGGTGCAATTTTATGTTCATGTTTGCAGGTACCTGCAGGTGTTGCTATGGTTAATGTGATAAGTGTTTCATGTGGCCATTTTTTTGACGGGTGCTAGGGGCTTTGCGTGGCGTTTTTTCATTGTTGTTGTGTTTTGCCTCAGTCATCGCACAGCTTCACATCTTGGCACCTCTAAGCAATATATTTTATACAATACATAATGCATCTGCACTCTTTAAACTGTGATAGTCAACTAGTAGTGACTATCAAGTTGAGCTTAAACGTCCATATGCCGGACATTATTTAATAGTTGGATCAAACTCAGGACTGGTATAGCTTTCTTCCTTACTTTACCTTGCATATTATGTGGTGCTCTTGTGTGCTTTTCTAGAGCTTCAGTTCGTATTGGAGAGCATCAAATTCCAGATGTAATCGCTATTCTTAAGAAGCTTCCTTTGACTCAGATAATCGAAAAGCGACAACAGGTACTGTGATTCTTGTAGCTTTTGAAGTTATATTATTTGATGATCCTAACCTGCACAACAGTGTATTTGGAGTTTGTAAGACTTATAACTGGGCCCAGTTGTCCGGATTCTATGGACTGGCAATCTAAATTTTCTTTCTGTCATATTTCCAATGCTTTTGCGTGGCGTAGAGGCATACGGCAATCTTAAACTAAAAGTTCTTTGGTGTCATCCCTAATTGTAAAAAAAAATCATTACCTTAACATTATTAAGCACACAACTCCTCTGACTGCTCTCTACCAGTATCACTTTCAACACAGCACTTGCACAGCACTCTGCCTGAACAGAATCTGTAGTCAACTTCTTTGAAAAAAGTAAAATAAAACTGAGCGTTTTGATTTCTTGTGTAGAAGGAAGAAGCATTACTGAATGCTATTGGACACCTATCTTGTTTATCTACGAAGTGCCTCTCTCGTTGATGAACTAGTTCAACTCATTTTCTTTTGTTCAGCAAGTAAACAGATTTTGTTTTCAATGTAAACAAATCTTACCACTGCCTCTGCACCTTATCTCTGCCTTACTCAGTTTAAAGTATTAATACATGTGGTTATACATGTGAATTCTGATCGCTTTTTTGGGATCGTGTTGTGTGTTTAAATTCCCTCAGCATCAGTCTCCAGTTCATGGAATCCTTTTGTCTGATTACAACTTCAACTCCGAAGCCGTGATTTTATTTTGCTGGTCAAACTAGTGCTTTCTACTCTTTGTCAAGGAATTTCAATGGGCCAGAAGATAGGTGAACAGTAACAAGCAAATTTTGTTTTTATTAGGTTTAGAAATCGCTTCGTAAGCCCAATTGAAGCAGATGAAATAAATTCTCCATTTCTCATGTGCTGCATTGATCGAATTTCTACTGTATTTCATGCAGGCTTTCTTTCTGTGGGATCATTACTTCAGCTCTCTGAAGAAGATAGCTCACACCACTTTAGATGTACTTAATGATCGGATATTTGTTGATAAGAAGAAAACATACGAGGTAAAGTTTTCGAATTTTAGTCCGACAATGGTTTTATTTCATCTGCAATGTGCTTTCATGACATAAGTTAGTGTATTATGATTATTTTGTGGAACAAGTTTCAAGAAGGAGTGCATCTCATGTTTGTTCATGCGGAGATTTTGTTTCCTCTTTGTCTCTATTTCATCTACATTCTCACCTGCTATCGCTCATCATATTCTGTCTTTATTTGATTAATGTTTAATTAAATGTGGTAGTTTGAGAGTGTTGACTCTTAACGTCGGTGGTGGAACACTATTTTATGGAAGAGCAATTATACTTCCTCGTTCATGTTATCTTTCTCGTTTTAAAGTTTAAATGAGTTCAATTTGGAATTACACTAGCCTCAAATTTAAAGAACATACTATGCAACAACAAAGATAAACTAACTCCAAACAGCTACCCTGGTGTGTACAAGTTAGAGTGCTCGTATGGAGAGTCGTATGTCGGTGAAACAAAGAAAAAAGTGTTGACAAGATGGCTTGAACACCAGCGAGATTCAATGCTAGGAAATTCGAAAGCATCGCGAGCTACTGAGCATAGTTTGAATTGTCACGGTCATTTCAACTGGCTTCATCCAACAACTTTAGCTGTTCAACCAGAATACCGTCCAAGGAAAATAAGAGAGGCATTGGAGATCCAATGTTTAAAAGTAGGTCCTCAAGAAGTGCAAGGCATGAAACGAGATAGTGGAACAACTTTAAATTCTCAAGCATGGAGAAGTTTCTTCCATGACTGGCGAAGAGAAAAACGTATACTGAAAAAATGGTCGAATATCTGTGAGAACAGTGACGTCAAATCAATGATTGCTGAAACCAAAGTGACACAAGTTCAAAATTCATTCGAAACGCGACCGTTTACACCACTCTTGACAATGTCTAACTCCAGGTCAGACAAAAATTTGAGTCAAGAAAAAACAAACTGAGGTTGGTGTAATTCTAAATTGAAGGAAAATTTTAGTATACTTACTAAACACTTCCAGAAGATGTCATTGAAAGGTTACTCTCTCATTGTAGCAATGGAATGGGCCTTTTGGATCGGTTAGGAATGGTGTATTTGCTGTAAGTATTCCAGCATTGTTTCGGGCATATAATTGTTTTAGCGTCTCATGAATTAAGGAAGCCCTTGATTTTGAGATGCTGTCTCCTGAAGTATGCGGCCGTTGTGATTATTTTTGTTTCCTTGATTCATTTTAATTAGATCTGACATTACAAAACATTGATAGCATATTCTCCAGATGTACCACAAATCCCTTCCTGTTAGTCTTTTTGCTTTTGCCCAGATATTCAAGAAAGTATGAAAATTCGTTCTGAAGTAGTCTTTGTCTTGTTTTACCTGACAAGATCAAAGATTTGACTGATTGGTCAAGTGTCAGAGTTGGTTCCTTACACAAAAATTTTTCTACTTCCTATACTTCAGCCTGGTTCATCTCCGCCATTGTTCTTGCCGTTGCGTCCTGCTCAGGAGACAGGATTTACAGCAATCGTTTTGACATACAACCGGGTGCAAATGTTATTTACACTGATTGAAGAACTTGTCAAAGTCCCAAGTCTTGCAAAGGTAAGGGAAAACTTTAATGTAGCTATGAAATTAGATTTAGACCTTACAAACAGTATGATAGTGAATTCTTGGATGCAGTGGGAATAGATGGTTAGAAATGTACGGCTATGCACTTACTGTCGGCTGCTCGCAGAGTAAGGTACATGGGATGTGGAGCTGGCTAAGCTTTGCTGTGCTTTTGTGTTTTGGACTCCCGCTTTAGTCCTATAAAATGAGTTGTGTTCGTCTGTCCTTCCGTCTGTCACCAACGCATTTTACCGGATTACCACTCAATTAATTTTTCTGAAATTTTGGTGTGAAGGTGACAATCCGTAATTGAAGAAAAGTGATGGAGCCAGAATTTCGTTTGGCTTGCAGGTGGCAATTTATGCCCAAAAATGGCCATTTTTAAGGTTTTTCAAAAATGCTTCAAAATCCGTTCATTACTTTTTTGTAGTTTTTGGTGTGAAACTGCGGGGTAATAGCGATTATGCTGTGGGCCAGGTTTCATATCTGGGAAAACTCTTGTTTGTCTTGACATTTTTGGTGTGAATATTTGTAGCCAATCTGCGCATGTTATGAAAAATGTGGCACATCACCTGCAGATATCGTTTTGCTTCCAGGTGGCAATTTGAGTCCGAAATTGGCTATTTCGGGCATAAATGGTTGATGCGTTTTTTGGCATTTTTCGTGTGATTCCTCGGGGCAACTCTGCATATGTGATGAACCATGTGCCATCTCTGGAGAAAATCTCATTGTGGTTAGGCTTGGGGGTGGTGATATACGTCCGAAAGTGGCTATTTTTAGTTTCCTTTCCAAATATGTTAAAAACGACTCTTCCTTATTTTGTCATTTTTTGGGTGGATTTTGGGGGTGGCTTACGTTATGCTTTGATCCACGCCTTTTATCTTGGGAACATGTTGTTCAACATTGTGGATTGAGGGTTTTTTCACGTTATTTCTAGAACTCTTCATCAGTTGTTTGTTATTTGTGCTAATCCTTTGGCTTTGTCTTATTTTTTTCTTTGATTTGACACAAAGATTCTCAATTAATTTTGCGGGAGTGCACTAATTATGTGACTTGTTAAATTAGTATTTGGTAATCTGACATTCTAGTACTGGTGCCCAACCTTTGACTATGAAATTGTTCATTATTGTAGATCTGTGCTGATCATAAAGTCCACGTTAGTTTTAGTTCAATACTTGCTGTTGCGGGCATTGTGCAGATCTCTCCTTTCCATTCAGAATGTCAAGAATGAACTGGAAAGTTCTTGAAATAATTCACTGCAAGAGAAATTTAGCTGTTTGATTCGATCTCCTGGTTGCATTTTTGTGTAAAAAATGGAGCTGTTTGATTCGATCTCCTACAAGCATTTTTGTCCTGGCGCTGAAACAATTCCTGGTGCATGTGCACTGAACGCTTCTGTGCATTTGTTGCTTGCTTTTGTTTATTGGCATTGTGTCAAGAAGCTTCTGATGTATTAGAAGGTGCTTTGTTTTTTGTGAGGTTGAGCATCTAAACAGAAATCCAGGCAGGTTTTTACGAACCTATGCTATCAGATTGTTTTTATGTACTTTCTGTTTCTTCAGACTCAACTCCGCAAAGAATTAAATGCCGAGAAGTTCAAGAATGAAGTGCTTTCGAGGTATGGCTCATGCTGTGATAGCTGTTGATACCCTAAGTGTGTTTTATTTCGCGGTATCTAAAGTTTTGCGTATATTAAATATTTCAAAAATTCGAAATCGCAAAATTTAATACACACGAAAATTTCAAAAATCGCAAAAACTTTTTAAAACTTTTACTAGCATTTCTTTCATGAACCTACTGTGTTCCAAGCATTACCAGTGTGTTTTTCATGTTTCAAACGTTTTGAAAAAAAGTTAATTTTGGTTAAATTCGCGAAATTTAATACATGCGAAAAACACTTATTTTAACCCTATATCTACTGGGGGGCTCTGAGAGCCACCCTGTTGGTTTTTTGCAGATATCTCCGGAACGGATAAGCGTTTTGAGCTGAAATTTCATGACGTTTCCTGAAATTTAATATGTTCTTAGGGGCACCCATCAGTTTTTCAAAATTTGAACATCTTCACCCTCAAATTTGGGTCCAATCAACAGGTGGTCAGGCCATTTTATGCCTTTTTTGAGCTAAATCACTAC